>JAZGTK010000255.1:0-99591 GCA_036877625.1 Ambastaia sidthimunki
TTACAGTGTCATCAGCAGGCTAACATTTCAAATTTTGGTTTTGCAGAGCCTCCAGAGTTTGTACAGAAACCTCCAGCTACAAAGGTCATAAAGATGGCAGAGCCACTTCAGCTTGAATGCAAAGTAACTGGCACAGCTCCTCTGAAAATAAGCTGGTACAAAAATGATGCTGTACTCAGTGATGGTGGCAACCTGAGAATGACTTTTGATGGCTCGGTTGCAGTGCTTGAGATTTTCAATGCCACCTTTGAGGATAATGGAGTCTACACCTGTGAAGCCCAGAATGATGCTGGAACAAAGAGTTGTAGCACCACGCTCACAGTCAAAGGTTTGACAGAGGATGATCTTACCATACAGCTTATTTAGCAACATAAATGTTAATTGACAGTACAGTCTTAAAAATAAAGGTTCTTAGGTTCTTTGTCTTTCATAAAGAACTTTTAACATTCACAGAACTTTTCTATAGCACAAAGGAAAAAGTTTGTACATTCTATAAAGAGGCTTTATGAACAGAGGTTCTTTAAGAGCCTTTGACTGAAAGGTTCTGCAAAGAACCCTTTCCAGCACCTTTGTTTTTAAGAGTGTAGGCCTTGTTCATGACAGCCCAAGCAGAATGAATTTCTTAGTAGACACATATTGTAAAACCTTTTCATTATGTAAATAGTCACAATTTAACAAATTTAAATTTACATTTGAATTTGAATTTTGCCCCTAATGGGACAATTTACACAGAATTTCATTCTACTTGTCTTTCATTAGTAATTTTATTGATTGATTAGATTTATTGATTTTAATATGGGGTTATATTTGGTTTATGTCTAAAGTTATGTCAATTCAAATTGTTTAAAGTGCTCATTTTGATTTGAAATGTGTTTTTGTAGAACCACCAGTTTTCCACAAAGCACCAACACCAGTCGAAGGACTTAAAGGCAAAGATGCCAGTCTTGCCTGTGAGCTAAAAGGCTCGGTTCCTTTT
The DNA here is from genome assembly GCA_036877625.1 of Ambastaia sidthimunki. NCBI lineage: Eukaryota > Metazoa > Chordata > Actinopteri > Cypriniformes > Botiidae > Ambastaia > Ambastaia sidthimunki. The sequence continues at coordinate 977 of JAZGTK010000255.1, forward strand.
GAGATAACATGGTTTAAAGATAAAAAGCCGTTAAAGGAGAGTAGAAAGTATAAGTTTGTGTCTGAGGGATGCTCTGCAACTCTCCACATTCTTGGACTGGAGACGTTAGATGCAGGAGAATATGAGTGCAAAGCATCAAATAACGTAGGAAGCGATACCTGCCAGGGCACAGTAAAGCTAAGAGGTTAGTAAGAGAGCAGTTGTACACATGTGGTTATCTTTGTTTTACCCTCTGTGTCTTATGATTCTTTTGCTGCCACTCAGAACCACCAGCCTTTGTAAAGAAACTATCCAATACAACAGCCATCTCCGGTGAGGAGGTGGTTTTGTCAGCTACAATCAAAGGCTCTCAGCCTATGACGGTGTCCTGGGTTCAGGATAAAGATCACATTCTCAGAGATGGTGACAACAGGAAAATTACATTTGAGAATAATCAGGTCATCCTGAGGGTTTTTAAAGCTGACTCTACCACTCCTGGAAAATACACTTGCCAAATAAAAAATGATGCTGGTGTTGCAGAATGCACAGCCACCTTAACTGTTCTAGGTTTGTAAGATTATGTTAAAGGCTTTCTGTCGCAGTTTATTTCCTCCACATGTTTATTTAACTGAGATTTAACTTCTAAATGACGCTTCTAAATTTCTAGAACCTGCAGCAATTGTGGATAAAACTGAATCGATCAGTGTTACTGCGGGTGACTCAGCGACCTTTGAGTGCACTGTATCTGGAACTCCAGAGCTTAAACCAAAATGGTACAAAGACGGTGTGGAGCTGTCCTCTGGCAGGAAATACAAAATCACCTTCTCAAAAATGATCTCCAGTCTTAAGTTCTTGTCAACAGAGAGAAGTGATACTGGAGAATACACATTCGAGATTAAGAATGAAGTTGGCAGCGATAGCTGCAAAATGCACCTAACTATTTTGGGTCAGTAATGTTCCAATTTCATGTATATGTTTTTTCTTTACATTTTAAGAATTTCTTGTGACTTTGTGTGATAAATTTGAAAGCTCAATGTATGTTTGTTTGGTTTTTGTTTTTTGACAAACAGACAAAATTGTCCCTCCTTCATTCTCACGAAAGCTGAAGGACACACAGAGTATTGTTGGCAAAACTATTGAAATGGATTGTAAAGCCTCAGGTTCTGGTCCTCTCACCATCTCTTGGTACCATAATGAAGAGGAGCTTAAAAGTGGGCCAAACTATGATATTTCTTTTGCTGAGAATACCTGCACATTGAAAATGCCAACTTTGAAACTTTCAGACTCAGGCACATACAAATGTAGAGCTGTAAACAGTGCTGGGGCTGCAGAAACATCTGCTTCCCTGGTTGTTAAAGGTTAGTGTTAAAAATGACCTTTTGTCCTTAATTTGTCTTAATTTCAACTGTTAAATCTACTGATTTAAAGTTAACAGACCCCAAGGCACATTTCACAAGCTTTTCCTTGTTGCATTTGCTGCAGAACCTCCTTCTTTTGTGACCACACCTCAACCAGTGGAAGCTCTTCCAGGTACAACTGTGACCTTTACAGCAAAAGTTACAGGAAGTACCCCAATGAAACTGAAATGGTTCAGAGGCAGTACAGAAATAGTGCCTGGTAAAGGCTGTGAGATTGCTTTGAAAGGGGACACTGCAACTCTAGAGCTCTACAACATTGACAAATCTCATGCTGGCGAGTACACTTGCCAGATCATTAATGATGCAGGGAAGGAAAATTGTCCTGTGAACCTTTTTGTTAAAGGTTAGTTTGAATTTAGTAGATAAGTGTCAAATTTTTGACTGTTGTGTAGCACACTTGTTTATCTCACATATGCATGGTTTCTTTCATTCAGAGGCTGCACACTTTGTCAAGAAACTAAAGACAGTTTCTGTTGAAATGGTCAAATCGCTGATACTTGAATGCACATATGCGGGAAGCCCAAAGATTCTTGTGAAATGGCATAAAGATGGCCAGGAGATTTTCTCCTCTTACAAGTACAACATTACAACTACTGAGAGCTCCTGCATCCTGGAGTGTCTAAACAGTGACAAAGAGGCTGCTGGGAAATACACTTGTGAGGTTTCCAACGATGCTGGGCACGACACTTGTGATGCCTCGGTGTCCATTTTAGGTTTGTTGTTTACGCTGGCTCAATATAAGTTATTGTGAGACCAATGTAAATTTGCATGTTTGTCTTCATGTCTCAGACAATGTGTTTGTCACTTTTAGAACCACCTTTCTTTATTGAGAGCTTGGAGTCTATGGATGTAACTGTGGGCGATGCAGTTTGTCTAAAATGCCAGATCGGTGGAACTCCTGAAATTAAAGTGTCATGGTTCAAGGCAGATGGCAAAGTGCGATCTTCTCCGACCTGCAGGATGGAGTTCCTCAAAGGCACTGCCTGCTTGAAATTAGCTAAAGTTTCAAAATCTGACATTGGTGAATACACGTGTAAGGCAGAAAACAGCATTGGATCTGCCTCTTCCAGCTGCCTTTTAACTGTACAAGGTGATACTGCTATAATTACTTTTGAAGGTCTTATATCTGTCTTGTAAATGGTTCTAATTGTCTAATTGCACAGTATAACATTATCCATGCATTTTGCTAAATGTTTTCCTTTCAGATGTGAAAACACCCCCATCTTTCCCTAAAAAAATTACTAGCATTACCCAGACTGAAGGACAGTCTGTCCAGTTTGAGTGTCGTGTAGCAGGATCCTCTCCTATGGAGGTGTCTTGGCTCAAAGATGGTGAATCTCTTAGGAGCGATTCAGAATACACAATGACTTTTGATGATAACTCTGCTGTCCTAAAAATAACCAGGGGTGAAATGAGACATTCTGGAGAGTACACTTGTGTTGCAACCAACAGTGTTGGAACAGCTTCTTGTAGAGCCAAGCTTACACTTCAAGGTCTGTTTCGAACCTTTTGTATTGTTCTCTGAATAAATGTTTGTGGTTTTGTTTGCAGAGGTGAAATGTGATAATGTGACTATGCAGTTGTGTTATATTTAACTTTACTCTTAACTTTTCAGAGCCAAGATATCCACCTGTATTTGATAGAAAGCTTACGCCTGTGGAAGTCACGGTTGGAGATTCAGTAGAACTGGAATGCCACATGACAGGATCACAGCCAATTAAAGTCACGTGGTCCAAAGATCACAAAGACATCCGCACAGGGGGCAATTATAAGATATCATTTGTGGAAAACACAGCTCATTTGACAATTCTGAAGGCTGATAAGACAGATTCTGGCCGCTACTCTTGCCACGCTAGTAATGATATTGGGAAGGACTCTTGTTCAACAGAGGTTTCTGTGAAAGGTATTTGGTCACTGCTTGTTAATGTGACTGTCTATATTGTCTTGCCCTGGCACTAACCTAAGTGCTTTCTTTTCTTAAGCTTGAGTATGTCTTCTACTCTTCGTGCTTTTGCGTTAGTTGTATTTTTCTTTGGACTCTATGCTTGCAATATGTCAACAGGTGGCACTGTTGAGCATCTTTCACAAATTCTTTTGTCGCAAGCGCTTTGGTGTGTTTAGATAGCTTTGACGAAAAAACACTTTTTTTCTAATGTGTGCATCATCTAACAACACATTTATTTATTGTTCCTATAGAGCGCAAAGTTCCACCCAGTTTTACCAAAAAGCCTTCAGCAACTGTGGAGGACACTGAGGGCAAAATGGTGAAGCTGGAGGGTCGCGTATCTGGATCACAGCCACTGACTGTGAACTGGTACAAAGATGGCACTGAAATCTTCACCTCAGACTGTTATGATATAACCTTCAAGAGCGGTGTGGCTGTGCTGTGCATCAAAAAATCTCAGGTGTCAGATAGTGGCGCATATAGATGCCAAGCCACCAATGAAGCTGGAAGTGCCTCTTGTGAAGTGTCAGTTCACATTACAGGTAGAAACTGCTGCTTCTTACTGTATGTCTTTTCTTCCCGTATTTCTGTTTTCTGGGGGATGTGCTATGCAAAGAATAGTAAACATGTTAAAATATTTGCAAAATGCTCCTCTGTAAATAAGTTTCCGTATGGTTTGGTAACATGTTGTCTATACTAATGTTTTTTTGCTGGTAAGAATTTAAAGTGTAAATTTTGTACATAAAATGCTCACATTTACTGTATTTTTAAATGCAGCACAAAAGGTACCACCAAGCTTTGATGTACCTCTTAAGCCAGTGACTGTGTCTGATGGTGAGCCCATCACCCTCAGCTGCCATGTACGTGGATCTCCTCCATTTAAGATTCAGTGGATGAAGGACAGACGAGAGCTTTCTTCATCTCCAAACACTAAGATCACATTTGTTGATAGCACTGCCACATTGGAGATGAGTCGTGTATCTAAGACAGATGCAGGCGATTATCTCTGTAAGGCAACCAATGACGTTGGTAGCGAGTTCTGCAAGTGTAAAGTTACTATCAAAGGTATTTTCCTTGTTTATGTAAAGAGCATTGCTTATTTACATTTTTCTTGTTTTCTCTCTTTTTTTGCTGCTTTTATATTCCTTGATATATGCATAAATTCCATGTGCTTTATCCTAACTATGCCATTGTGTTGGCTGTTTGCAAATATTAGACTCATCTAATAATTATTGTTCTTTCAGTACTTTGTTTTCTTTCTTGCCATTACTAACTAATTGTTTGGCCAAGCAGATGTTTCTTGTCCACATTGTCTAAAAGCAAATGTCGGTGATTTTTAAGATCGGCCAAATCTTGCTTCTTTGCAAATGTTGTCTTGGCTGTCTTACTGTTCTTGCAATTGTGCTTCTTGATAAACAGGTGTTGACAGGCGTTTTGTTTGAGTTATGTAAAGATATTGCTTTAGCCTTGGCTCCTGCATCTGTAAAGAGAAACAAAATCTGTTTATATTTTATTAATATTTTCCATCAAAATTGCAGAAAAAGCTGAGGCACCTCCACCAGCCCAGGAAGTGCCTTCACCACCACAACCTGTGAAAAAGCTGGACAACTTGTTCTTCATTGAGGAGCCCAAGAGTGTTCGTATCGTCGAGAGTAAGTGACTTTACTGAAAGAGGGGTGGGCTCATTCAGATGCAGAAGAAAGTGTTATGAAACCTGTATGTGATACATGTACTCTACTTACAGAGGGCACAGCTACCTTCATTGCTAAAGTTGGTGGGGATCCCATTCCCAACGTGAAGTGGATGAAGGGTAAATGGAGGCAGATGACTCATGGTGGTCGTATCAGCATTGAACAAAAGGGCCAAGAGGCTAAGCTGCTGATTAAAGATGTGACCAAATCTGACGCTGGACAGTACAGATGTGTCGCCTCAAACAAACATGGAGAAATCGAGTGCAGCACCGACTTGAATGTTGAACAGAAGAAAGAGGCTGGACCAGAGGTGGTCAAACTGAAGAAGTGAGTTTTCTTTGTTCTTCTATAGGTCAATAAATTATTGTGCCAGTTTTAAAGGACCCCTCTGAAGTCATTTACAGACATTTTATATAAAATGAATAAATTATATATTGCATACTATTTATGGTCTGACTGTAGAAATAGTATTGCCCACTTTTTTTATTTGCTTGCCAAAAAATGTTAGCAAGTACCTAAATTGTGATGTTTTGTTTTCACAGGACACCATCAAAGCAGAAAAGCCCTAAAGAGGAAAAGGAAATTGACATTGTTGAGTTGCTCAGAAACGTTGATCCTAAAGAATATGAGAAATATGCTCGCATGTACGGAATCACAGACTACCGTGGAATCCTTCAAGCCATTGAGTTTTTAAAGAGAGAAAAAGAATTAGAAAGTGGAAGACCGGTAAGACTGATTCATATCAATTTGATTCATATGAATATTCTGCTGAACTGATTGTTAAATGTTTTGAATTTTATCTAAATTTCTTTAATTTCCGTTTCTTGTTCGTTTCAGGAAGTGGAACATGTTGGAAGAGAGTCTGAGGAGGATTTGGCTAAACTTGTATCTGATTTGCAAAAGAGAATGGAACAAACTGAGGTGTTATTATTTGTTGAACTTAAAGGTTTTTTTTTGTGTACAGCAAAAACTAAAAGGGTCACATTCAATGAATTCTGCAAATTCAATAAATACTTTTGAGGAATTATTTAATGTATGTAATTTACAGTCAGAGTGTAAATGCATTTTTTGTGTTTTTACTATACAGCCTGTCACTCTAGTGAGTGACATCACGGATCAGACAACTACCAGTCAGAAGGACGCTGTGTTTGAATGTGAGATCCAGATTAACTATCCTGAAATCTCACTTACCTGGTATAAAGGAACCCAGAAACTTGACAGTGGCGACAAGTATGAAATCAAAGTTGTGGGTGATCGTCACATCTTGAAGATCAAAGATTGCCAGACCAGAGATCAGGGCAATTACCGTATTGTGTGTGGTCCACATATCTCCAGTGCTAAACTGACAGTTCTGGGTATGTAGCAGCAACCTTTATTCTCCTTTTAGTGAATATTTAATACTGTATCCTGCACTGTAAGGTTTACAGTATCGTCCGTTATTGTTTCCACAGAACCTGAGGTGGAAGAGCATTTGCAGGATGTGGCTGGTAAGGAAGGCCAGACTTGTACACTGACATGCCAGTTCTCTGTACCTAATGTAAAAACCCAGTGGTTTAGAAACGGGAAGCGTTTAGAGTCTCACAGCAGATATACATTTGCTGTGGACAATTACACTCAGAAGCTTTCAATCAAAGATGTTAAACCGGAAGACCAAGGAGAATATACCTGCAAATATAAAAATCTTGAAACGACTTCAAATCTTTGGGTGGAAGGTGTGTATGTATTTCCTGAATTGTCAGACTCATCTTTTCTATAGTTTAAACCATCTACTAACCTCTTCTACCATCATCTTTGACTTCTTCAACTCTTATGGAAACACTCCAAACTCTTCTTTTTTCCAAGAATACTTGTCTTCACATTTTCCTGGCATTCTAGTTCATTCTAAACAAACAGACTGTACAGTTTAACACAATGTTTTAAATTACCACTAAAACCTAGAGTGAAAAATTTCCAACAGATTTCATTGCTAATGAACCATCTTGCGTTATCTCTTTTTAGCTGAGCAAATACATTTCACCAAACGCATCCAGAACATTGTGGTGCGAGAACACCAATCCGCCACGTTTGAGTGTGAAGTGTCTTTCGACAATGCTATTGTAACATGGTATAAGGACACATGGGAGCTCAAAGAGAGCCCCAAATATACCTTCCGAAGTGAAGGACGACGCCACTTCATGATCATCCGCAACGTAACTTCTGAAGATGAAGGTTTGTGGAGCTAGTGCGGCACAACTTTTCGATTTAATGTGTTCACATGAGAAGGCCCATTTAACGAATCAATAATCCTTTAGGCGTGTACTCGGTCATTGTAAGATTGGAGCCCAGGGGTGAAGCTAAAAGCACAGCTGAGCTTTATCTGTCAGGCAAAGGTCGGTAACGCGTTTGTGCAGAATTGTCTTGAGTAACGATCTCTAGTACACGAAAGCGCCTTATATTATTTTTCTTTTTTTCCTCAGAAATTGATATAGAAAGGGTACCTTATGGTAAGTATTTAAATTTTTTCGGACCACTCCCTTTAACATAAGACATGGTAACACAGAGTGCACGCTTGTAGATTATTTATAATAATCACTTAAATTAAATAGAAGTAAAAATCAAAGTGTTAAATACTCACACAGATATCCCAGATACATCAATACAAGTGCCTGAGGCACCATCTGCATTAACCATAGAAGGTAAGATTGGGGTTTCATGTACATTTAGTTCCAAAAATATGGAAATCCTTATTTTAAAAGACACCGTTACTCACACATTTACTATTTTTGAAAAGCTGAATCTTCCATGGAATATTATCATTATGAAGAAAAAATGGAAACTCAAGGTAAACTGCACTTTTTATTGCGAGACTACAACTAACTTTTTTAGTCACCCTTTTCATTCAATTATGTCATCTATTAAAATAAAATAGCAAACAAATCGCGTAACTATGAACATCAATATTAACGTCATCTTTTAACAACACACCTGTTTAAAATAGAAAGAAATAACATTGTGTGATTTTTGTTTTGTCTGTTATCAAACATCTTGCGTGAAATAACCAAATAACGTCACAATATTAAAACAACAACAGAAGTATTCTTCTTTGGACACATGTAACAACTTTCTGCCCTTTACCAGAGTATGTGAGCTGGACAGAAGAGAGAGTTGTGGAGGAAATATCTGTCACAGGTATAACTGAGAGCTTTTGGGTCAACAAATTCACATTCACCATGTTGCTCTAACCCTCTTTCCACCTTTAAATCTCTTTTCACTTTTGTTTGTTCACAGAATATGTCATGTATGTGTCTTCATATTGTTTATATTTCCCTTTATCACGTTGTACGTCTTGAGTGTGTCGAAGCTTTACATTCACTAGTCTGTTTTTGTGATTCTGTGTTTAACTTTATCAAATTAACTATTTAATTTGGGTACATTTATTTTTATTTCTTTAACACATCTATGTTTTAGTCAGAATTTTTTGTGTTGTTTATGTCACCATGTTCCTTCAAAGTGAGTTGTTTTGATGATTATGGGAATTGTTCTGAAGTCTCTCTGTGTGTTATCAGCTCCAAGGATCCCAATCGAAGAGGCTGTCGATAGGAAAACACTAGCAATGAGACAAGAAGCTCCAACAAAAGGTACTGAGTGAGAAAACAGCTCGCTGCTTTTTAGCTTCTTGTTGCCAAACACGCTTTCATTAGGTTCATTTTGTCTTTTGTGTGTAAATGTGTATGTTGTGTGCATTCTTTGACATCTTTAGCTATGTTGTGTTGTGTTCAGTTTTGTGTTCTGTCAGATTATATTATATTGTTATATTTGCTTCTGTGGCGGCTGCAGGAAATGAATAGACATTTTATTATACAATTTAGTTTGCATGTTCATTTACATTTTTCATTTGATTTTTAATGCGTTCTTAACATTAAAAAATCTTCTGCTTCTTCTGCATAAAAGTCTTCTGCTTTTATGCTATTCCTCATTGTGTAAATGTGTCTCTGATTGTCCATGTGTAAATGTTTTTTTTAATATTTCTAGATGATTGCTCTTAATGCTAAAGTAGTTTTGTTCAAATAATGAGTAATTTGTTCTTAATATTCTCAAAGATTACGAGGAGCCAGAGCCCAAACCATCTCCACCAGTGGAGTCAGTACCTTTTGAAGGTATTCAAATGTCTGTCTGCTTCGGTTGTGTTTAATAACTGTCAGTTGATGTTTTAATCCATTTTTGTTTTTTTCGCTGGTTTGTTTTTGTAAAAGCACAATGTTGTTTGCTTGTGTCTGTGATGTCAGTATTCTGTCCTGCAAATATCAGTGTGTTTTGTCTGATCAATAAACTTTAAATTTTTCCATAAAGCAAAAGTGGCTGTGGAAGCAATAGTTACTGCCGTCACAGTGCCTGAGCCGAAGGAACGGGCCAAACCAAAAGGTATTGTACCGAAAACTTTTAACTGTCACACCGTAATTTGTGTGCGTGTATGTACAGTGTATGTATTTTTGTGTGTGTGTGTATTTATACATGTGTATGTGTGTGTGTATATGTGTGTTCGTACAGTGTGTGTGTGTCTATGTACACAAATATTGTGGTGATCAATTCCTTTTTTAATGTTGTCTTGTAAATATTTTGTTTGAATGTTTATTTTCTGTAATACCTTGATATGGTCAACTTATGTGTTGATATTTTAATTTCTCTTTGTGTACCCTTTTCAATGATCTGTTTTTATCTTTAACCTGTTCCTGTTTAAAGGGGTGTTTGTCTCATGATATGTGGTTATGAGTGTATATACTCTTAGTGTTGGTGTATGTAGTTGTTGCAGCATTCATCATGTACTGTTTGTCTTGTGTTCTTTCTCTGTTAGAGTTTATCATCAACTGTTTTACAATGTTGTTGTCAATGCTGTCTGAACTCTTCTGAAACTTTACAAATATACTAATGCTCCTCCTCATTACATAAAGAAGTGCCTAAGCCAGCTGCTCCTGAACCTAAACCTAAAGAGCCTACACCAGTGCCTAAGCCTGAGGTTAAACCTGAGCCCAAGCCTGCACCTAAGCCTGAGGTTAAGCCTGAGCCTAAGCCAGCACCTGTAAAGAAAGTTGAGTCACCTCCAGCCACAGGTACTGTTCATCCCTTATTCTTAATGTTGTGTGCTTTTCTCGTTAGCTTTAGAGCTTTTCATATGTTTGTATTCGTTCTTGCAATTGTCCAGCTTCCATTAGGAAGCGCATTATGTGTGACACTGTGCTTTCTTTAATGTGTGTTTATGAAAAACTGTAAACAATACAATAAATGTTCTTTAAAGTTCTTGTGGAGGAAAAGAAACCAAAACCAACAAAGCAAGAACCATCTAAAACAGTTCCAGTTAAACCTGAACAAGTCATTGAAGCTCCAAAAGAAGAAGCCCCAAAGAAAGGTACATTTTTGCTGTATGTTATGTGTTTGTACTGTGTGTGTCTTTATAATTTAGCCACACTCTTATGGGAAAACATGACCTTACAGTGGCTTTTATTCATGTATATGTCTTTGTCATGCAATATAAAGTTTTGCTGTATGCTTATTGTTAGCTTCTGCTATATCTCTTACATCTGTATGTCTTGATATATATGTTATATATAGGTATGTCTTATGGTATATAATGGTATGTCTATATTTCAATTACCTTCATATCTACCTCAATCTTTCACACATCTTGTCTCACTCTTAAATCAGTGCGATTTAAAGCATTGTTCTTAACTTTAATATTCTTCCTAAGTACAAGAACCTTTCAAGAAACCAGAGGTGCCTTCATTACAAGCTACACAGAGAGAAGATGTCATCGAAGAAATAATTCCTAAAAAACCAGCTGCTTCTGTTAGTAAATTGGAAGAGGTCAAAGTACATAAAAAAAGAGAGACTGTGATTAGTCTTACAAAACAAGAAATTGCTGACACACTGCCAAAGGAAGAGATGGTTCCTGCCCCTGTGATTGTGCCTGAAAAAGAGGAAATTATACCCCAAAAGAAAGAAATAGCTCCTGCACCGACACCAGAAGAAGTTTCACTGAAAAGAAAGCAGGCTGTCATTGCTTCTAAAAAAGAAGAAATTGTGCCCCAGAAGGAGATAACTTACACACAAACCTTAGAGGACAAAGAAGAAATTATACTTAAAAGATTGGAAGTTACTGTTCCTAGTAAGGAAGAAATTGGACATATACAGAAGAAAATATCCCATACAGTGACGCTTGAAGAGAAAGAAGATATTTTATCCAAAAAGGAGGCTATTACAATTCTTAAAACAGAGGAACTTGTGTCCCAGAAGAAAATGATGGTTTCTGAGCCTAAACCAGAGAAAAGAGAAGACATTCAGCTTATTAAGAAGGAAGTGATAGCCATTGCTAAAAAAGAAGAGGTGATTGTGCCTCAAAAGAAAGAGGTTTTTCTTCCTCCTAAAAAGGAGGAAGAAATTGTGCCTCAAAAGAAAGAGGTTTCTCTTCCTCCTAAAAAGGAGGAAGAAATAATGCCTCAAAAAAAAGAGGTTTCTCTTCCTCCTAAAAAGGAGGAAGAAATAATGCCTCAAAAGAAAAAAGTTCCTCTTCCACCTAAAAAGGAAGAAGAAATTATACCTCAAAAGAAAGATGTTCCTCTTGCTCCTAAAAAAGAGGAAGAAATTGTGCCTCAAAAGATAAAAGCTCCTCTTCCACTTAAAAAGGAGGAAGAAATTGTGTCTACAAAGAAGGAGGTTCCTCTTCCCCCGAAAATGGACGAAAAAATTATACCTCAAAAGAAAGAGGTTTCTCTTCCTCCCAAAAAGGATGAAGAAATTGTGCCTCAAAAGAAGGAGGCTAGTCTTCCTTCTAAAAAGGTTGAAGAAATTGTGCCTCAAAAGAAAGACGTGGCCCCTGTAAAAGGTACAATGATATCACTTTCTTTTCTTTGAACTTATCTTGTACTGTTTTATTGTCCTAATTGCTCTGTGTGTGCGTGTCTGGTGGTCCTGTATGTGTGTTACTTTTCTCCTCTCCTGACTGAATTTTATTCTGGCATTTTTTTTTACTTTACTAACGTCTTACCACTCGCTAGAGTGATCTCTTGATCTTATGTGAATTCCTTCTTAAATATTTCTTAAAATTGTGCTAATAGAAAATTAAATACTCTCTTAAGTTCTGTTGGATTCTTCACTGGTTGAGTCAGAGAATGAAGATTTGCAACGACAGCAGGACACTTTTTCAGCAGAAACTCTTTTACTGCCAAAGGAACATGGGAAGCCTGAAGGTACATCAAAATAAATACTATTCAGCCTTCTTTCTTTTCTGCACATTTTTATTCTTTCTATTCATATTTTGCCAATTTAGTGAGTACAACAATTTTTAATGTCTTTCAAGAGGGTGAACCCAAACCACAAAAGGTTCAAGCTGGGAAAATTCCAAAGATCATTGACAGTTTAGAATTGCAGCAACCCGATAAAGTATAAAAAAAAATCCAATAAAAAAAATGTACCCAGGTAATGAAGACCTGGAGAACTGACCCATACTTACATTGCATTAGAAATTTAACAGATTGGCAAACAGATTTTTTATCCCTTTAGGACAGGGATACGCTCCTGTCCAATGATTAAAAAAAATAAAACCACCTTTTGCAGCACTAGAAAATATTCATTTAACATTCAGTCTCCCAAAAATGGTATAATGTTTATAAAAATAATTAATTTACTTTTCATTTAAAGAACTTGGAATTGTTCCAAAGCTTGAGCCAGTATTTATTTTTCCACACTCACCTCTTACAGAAGCTATTTATAAAAAAGAAATAGATTGAAAGGGAAAAGGGTGTCTGACCTAAGAACTACACTTTCACACATCTTGTCCCCCTCTTAAAGTAGTGTGTTTTGAAGCATTGTTCTTAACTTTAATATTCTTTCTAAGTACAAGAACCTTTCAAGAAACCAGAGGTTCCTTCATTACGTTCTGCAGAGACAGAAGATATAATTGAAGAAATAAGTCACAAGAAACCAGCTGCTCCTGTTAGTAAACCGGAAGAGGTCAAAGTACATCAAAAAAGAGAGACTGTTGTTAGTCTTAAAACAGAAGAAACTGCAGAGTTACCTCATCAGAGAGAAATAGATCCTGCACCCACAACAGAAAAAACTGTTTCACTTAAAGAGAAGCAGACTGTCATTGTTTCTAAAAAAGAAGAAACTGTGCCTCAGAAGAAAGGGAAAACTTATACACAAACATTGGAGCATAAAGAAGAAAGTGTACTTAAAAGATTGGAAGTTACTATTCCTGATACAGAAGAAATTGCACATAAACAGAGGAAAATATCCCATACAGAGAAACTGGAAGAGAAGAAAGATAATTTTCCTGAGAAGGCGGCCATTACAATTTTTGAAACAGAAGAACGTGTGTCCCAGAAGAAAATGGTTTCTGAGCCCAAGCTGGAGAGAAAAGAAGACATTCATCTTATAAAGAAGGAAGGCATAGCTGTTGCTAAAAAAGAAGGTGCAACTGTGCAAAAGAAGGAGGCTGTTCTTCCTCCTGAACAGAATAAAGAAATTGTGCTCCAAAAGCAAGAGGTTCCTACTGTTCTTAAAAAAGATGAGGTCATACCTCAAAAGAAAGAAGTCTCCCTTCCTCTTAAAAAGGATGAAGAAATTGTGCCTCAAAAGAAAGCAGTTCCTCACCCTCTTAAAAAGGATGAAGAAATTGTGCCTCAAAAGAAAGCAGTTCCTCTTCCTCTTAAAAAGGATGAAGAAATTGTGCCTCAAAATAAAGCAGTTCCTCTTCCTCTTAAAAAGGATGAAGAAATCGTGCCCCAAAACAAAGAAGTTCTTCTTACAAAAGATGAGGTCACTGTACCTCAAAAGAAAGAAGTTCCTCTTCCTCCTAAAAAGGATGAAGAAATTGTCCCTCAAAAGAAAGCAGTTCCTCTTCCTCTTAAAAAGGATGAAGAAATCGTCCCTCAAAAGAAAGCAGTTCCTCTTCCTCTTAAAAAGGATGAAGAAATTGTCTCTCAAAAGAAAGCAGTTCCTCTTATTCTTAAAAAGGATGAAGAAATCTTGCCCCAAAACAAAGAAGTTCCTCTTACAAAAGATGAGGTCACTGTACTTCAAAAGAAAGAAGTTCCTCTTCCTCCTAAAAAGGATGAAGAAATTGTCCCTCAAAAGAAAGCAGTTCCTCTTCCTCTTAAAAAGGATGAAGAAATCGTGCCCCAAAAGAAAGAAGTTCCTCTTACAAAAGATGAGGTCACTGTACCTCAAAAGAAAGAAGTCTCCCTTGCTCTTAAAAAAGATGTAGTCATAGAGCCCGAAAAAATAGAGGTTTCTCTTCCTCTTAAAAAGGATGTAGTCATAGAGCCCGAAACAATAGAGGGTTCTCTTCCTCTTAAAAAGGATGAAGAAATTGTGCCTCAAAAGAAAAAGGTTCTCCCTCTTAAAAAGGATGAAGAAGTTGTGCTCCAAAAGGAAATGCAGATTTCTGAGTCTAAAACAGAGGAAAAAGAAGACATTAATCAGAAAGGGAGAAAAAAACTTATCACTAAAAAAGAAGAGGCCAGTGTACCTCAAAAGAAAGAGGTTCCTCTTCCTCCTATAAAGGATGAAAAAATTAAACCCCAAAAGAAAGAGGTGGCCCCTACAAAAGGTACAATGATATCAGGCAACATCTGTCTGTATCTTCTTCTTCTAAATCTTACGTTCTTTGAAATTATATTTTCTTTGAACTGCAGATTTTCTTTGAACTTATTGCTCTAAAAATTGAGTGTGTATGTGTGTGTGGTATCATGTGTGTGTCACTTATCTCTGGTTATGTTCTATTATATTCTTGCATTGTCTACTTTACTAACATCTTACCACTCGCTAGAGTGATCTCCTAATCTTATAGACTGTGTGAGTTATTGCCTACGTATTACTTAAGTGCTAATAGAAAATTAAATACTCTTTTAAGTTGTGTTGGGTTCTGTGCCGGTTAAGACTGAAAAAGAAGAGTTGCAAAGTCAGCTGGACACATTTCTTTTACTGCCAACGGAACATAAGAAGCCTGAAGGTACATCAAAATCTTTTTCTGCCATCTCTTATTTCCATCTATTGCATATCATCGTTTTCTTCATATCTTGTGGGGATTACTGAACACAACAATCTTTCATGTCTTTCAAGTGACTGAAACCAAACCTCAAAAGGTCCAAGCTAGTAAAATACTACAGATCACTGACAGTTCAGAGTTGCAGCAGCCTGATAAAGGTACAGACTAAAAAAACTTTCAAATTAGTGTAGAAATAGTAAAATGTTATTTTGGCTCTTAAATGAACTTTTCTTTTAAAGAACTCAGAGTTCTTCAGAAGCCTGAGGCCGTATTCATTTCTCCACATCATTGTAGAGAAGATATTTCTCAACAAAAATATACTCAAAGAGAGAAAGGTATCTTGACTTAACCGCACATGCATTTCAATCTATGTACCGCTTTGAATTAAGTTTATCTCTAGCTAGACATACAGTTCATCTTCTTCTCAAAAATATTCTTTTATTTGTCAATCTCTTGGATCCATTGTTTTGCATAAATTCTTCTACACATCCAAGATCTTCAAGATCTTAAATCCAGTTTTATCCAGAGGAGGGATGATGTTACATCTACAGACAATCAAAAAGTTGCAACTGCATCGATGGTGATGGCTGAAACTTCTAAAGATGATTTATTAAATCAGAAAGTTGGATCACACAAAGAACTTCTATATGAAGAAAGACATAGACCAGAAGTTGACAGTTTAAAATGTGCAAAACTTGAAGATATTTCAAAAGAAAATATTGTATCCTCAAAACGTTTTACGATGAGTGAAATATTTTCTGGTGAAGAACCGTATAAAGCACATGTAATGACAGGTAAGATAAAAAAAAATAAACAGGGCTCAAGTTTTGATTTTAAGGTTGAGAACATTGTATATTACTATAAACATAACGTTGATAAGTGGACAGTCTGTGACAATAAAAACAAATGCCTGAGCAAATTGTTCTACACATCCAAGATCTACAAGAAACCACTTCTCTCCAGAGGAAGGATGACGTTACATCAACAGACAATCAGAAAGTTGCAACTAAGTCCATTGTGATGGATGAACCTTCTAATAAGGATATTTCACATCAAAATAGTGCATCACGCAGAGAAAGATTATATGATGGAAGACATGGTTCAAAAGCTGACAGTTTACAGATTTCAAAACTGGAAGATTCTTCAAGAGAAAATATTGTATTTTCAAAGGATTTAAGAATGACTGAAATATTTTCTGGTGAAGAACCTTCTAAAGCACATATAATATCAGGTAAGATTAAAATAATAAACATCATTCCTGTTGTGAATTTGAAGATGAAAATATTGATTATGAGTATAGATGTAAAGTAGATGTCTTACACAATCTTCTATAATGACAACAAATGCCTGAGAAAGTTCTTGTACACACTCAAGATCTTCCAGAATCCACTGCTGTCCAGAAGATGGATGAAGTTACGTCCCCTGATAATCAGAAAATTGCAAGTAGGTCCATGATGAAGGATGAAACTTCCAAAGAGGATTTATTAAATCAAAAGGCTAAACCTCAAAAAGAAATGCTGTATGATCAAAGACATGGTCTAAAAAATGACGGTTTACAAGTTTCAAAACTGAAAGATTCTTCAAAAGAAAATATTGTATCTTCAAAAGATTTAAGAACAGGTCAAATATTTTCTGGTGAAGAACCTTTTAAAGCACATACAATAACAGGTAAGATTAAAATCTGCAGTATGTTATGATTTTAAAGTTGAGGACATTGATTTTACATAGAAACATCATGTAGATGAGTAGGAAGTTTTTTTTACAATAAAAACAATAGCCTAAGTAAATTCTTCTACACATCCAAGATCTTCAAGAATCCACTGCTATCCAGAGGAAGGATGTTACATCAACAGACAATCAAAAAATTGCAGCTGGATCCATGGTGATACACAAAACTTCTGAAAAGGATATGGACAGTTCACAAACTTTAAAACCAGAAGATTTTTCAGGAGAAAGTAGAGTGTATTCAAGAGATTTTAGGATGAGTGAAGTATTGTCTGGTGAAGAGCCTTCTAAAGCACCTGTAATGACAGGTAAGGTAATAAAATCTATAAACTGTATTATTTACCAGAAGAATTAGTAATACGAGTGAAATGTGGGGAAGTCCATCAACCTTCTCAGCATTAGAAGTGAATGTCAGCTGTCCTTCTTATTCACTGAGGAGGAATTTTTGAACTCAGTGTGTTGCCAGTGCTTGAACAAAACCAGGATTTTTATGGATGTCTTTTTCTTTGAATTTTTTTCTTCAAAAAGCAAGAAAACTACAGATGAAAACACGAAATGTTTAAATGCACATGGAAAAAAACAAATCTTTACACCAAGAAGGATCTTATAATACATCATACTAATTTACAAAAGCACAATATCTGTTTGTCAGTGCATTTTGATTTTTTGACCAACTTCTTGTTTGTCTCACTCTTACTTATATTAACCATGAAAGACAATCTGAACTAACATTTACACATAAATGTTCTGTCTTGTATGTCATATGTGTATTGAGCAACTTCAACCTTTTGAATCAAGACTGTATCTGTATTTGTTATCGTGTTTCTGTGGAAACATTGTATGTTGTCTGACCTTCATTCTTCAGAACATTTTTATATTTTTTGGAAGTACAAAGTCGAATGAAAATATTATCAACATTTGCTGATTATAATGTACAATTTTATCTGTGATATAAAGTGGCAGAACCAGAGAAGAAACCTCCACCAGAGAAGATACCTGTGTCTGTGAAAGAAGGTGCACCCCAAAAAGGTACAGAGTACTGTGGGGATTACGTTACCATCAGGGTCTTTATATGTCAATTATACTTTGTGGTTCTGTATGTCAAATTGTAGTCTTGTTTCATTGTTTGTTTGTCAAGGCTCTTGAAGTCTGATCTTTCATGTATTTAATATGTTGTTCTTGTTCTTTAGTTTGTCAATTTGTGCATCAGCACTTCATAACACATTTAAATTTGTAATTTTCACAGTTGAAAAGAAACCATCTGTTGAGCCTGCAGTTGTGCCTCAGAAAAAGGCAGTTCCTCCAGTAGAAGGTACTTTATCTGTTTGATATGTCTGTGATAAGCTTAACATTGTTTTTTGTCTAACTGTGATGTTTGTTTAGCTGCATATAACATTAACCTCATTAGAGGGCCTAAATACACTGTCTGTTTGTTGTTTTCTTATGTTGGTCTTCATTATTTGTGTCATTATTTTTATTTTTCTGTATGATGATCTTGAGGATTATTTTGTCTCTTTGCTGTTATGATGTGTTTATCACGGTTAGATCTTAAAGGCTCATACTTTATGAGCCACACTTATTATCGTTTAAGTTAGATGCTGTAAGATAAGATAATGTCTAATATTAAGTAGCTGATGAGCACCACTGTGTCCACTTCTTTATTGTTTGTCATGTTAATTTTGTCACGTTGTGTGCTGCTAAGTCTTTGTAGAGGTGCATGTATGTCCCGCCAAGTTTTAAAGTGAATGTTTGTTATTGTTGGTTGTTTTCTCTATGAGTGGATTCCTAATATTGTGTTATTTACAACATACAAGCATCATATCTTTTCTTAATTGTTGTTACTTTCAAAATACAAGTGTTTGAAAGTGATGAACCTTTAACTTCTCCTCACCTAAAAAAACATCTCTGTGAGGATGCCAGTGTTTGTTTTGCACTTAACTAAAAAAACAGATTTATCATATTTTTCAGTGGTTTCAGTGGAATGTTTTGTTTCGTATGTCATGCATGTAAAATCAGTCTGTCTGTCTAAAGTCTTTCCTAGCCTTGTGAGAGGTTTCAGTTTTCCATTCTTCCATCACATTGTGTTGGAAAGACCTTTAATGTCTTTGAACGTAAATTCTGATGTCAAACAACACATTCTATTTTAAGTTAAAGAGCGTGAGAAAAAAGCTGAGGATAAACGCATACCTAGGCCCAAGGAAGAGAAGATAATTCCAGCAAAAGGTATTATGGTCAACACAAGGCTGAAAAGGAATTTACTTAGTGGGATAGTGTAGAATCTCATCACCTTTGAAATTTCCTTTGAAGTACCTTCCCCCAAAGAGCCTGAGAAACCACGGCCTGCTCCGAAGGAAGAGCCAGTACCTCTTGTCCAACCTGTGGAAGGTACTAATACAGAGATCTTTGTACATCAATATTTACAATAAATCTTCATAGATTCATCTTTATTGCTAAATTGATTTTAATAAAAGATAGGTCGTAATTTGCTTCTTAATGTAAACTCTTGCGCAACTCTTGCACTTGTGCAAAATGTGTCTGTCATGTTGTGTGTTGTGTGTGTTTCTGATAAACGGTCTATGTGTGTACATACGGTATGTATAAGCCATTAAGTAATCCACACAACATACATTCTGCATAATAAAAAAGTGTATACTTGTATACTTGTTTTTTAACTTTGTGTGACCACATATTTTAATCAGATGGTGAAAAGGAACCAGTTACTGCGCCTGCACCTGGACAACTCAAGAAAGGTAAGACTAGTCTAACCTGTTACCTTTTATCAACGATGTGCAGGCTGTAAAGATGAGTCTCCTCCAGTGTATTTTTGTTTAAATTAAATTTTGCGTTGTGTTATCTGTGTTGAAATATCCTGTATCTTGCCAGTACCTTCTTTATCTGTTTGTGTTATTGTGTTGTGTATTGAAAAATGTTTTATGTTGTCAGTACCTTCTTTGTCTATTTGTTATGTTATGTCTGTTGAATGATTTATGTTTCCAGTTCCTTCTTTGTCTGTTTGTTTGTTTTTGGTTGTGGTCTTTAGTCCTATATTATGTTTTATGTCATATCAAAGTTTTTTGTATTATGGGGCCTAAGGTTGTCAGTGTGTTATGTGTTGTTTATGGTCGTTTATGTGTGTTCCTTGTTCGTTTTGTAATGCAATGCTTTCAAAATCTAAAGGCAAAGTTCTTAGAGTGAAGCAAGAAGAGGAGAAATTTGAAATGCCAGTCTTGAAGAGGGTTACAAGAGTATCCAAAGACAAGGAGGAAGATCAAGAAAAATTAAAACTAAAGAAAGTGCTCAAAACACAAGAAGAGGAGCATGAAGAAAGCCAGAAGGTGTATGCTGAAGCTAAAACTCAGGTTATAATAACTGAAAGTTATGAAGCTGAAATGCATCTTGAGACTTATGAAACTACCAAGAGGATTGAAAGAATACTACCTGAGGTTGACACAAAGAAGCCAGTTGAACCCGATCAAGAACCACAGCAGGTCAAACTAGAAGGCAAAGTAGATGATAAAGCACAAAAGAAGACAGCAGCAAAGGTCCCCAAAAAAGATATTCCTGAGGAGCCAGGCCTAGCACTGAAAAAGGTCAAGAAGTTACCATTAGACACTAAAGAGGAAGAAAGTGTCAAATTAAAACCATTTGAGAAACCTGTAAAACCACCACCTAAAACAGATAAGGACACCCAGAAAGATATAAAAGACAAAGAACCTATATCTTTTGAAAGATCCAAGGAACCAATTGCATTTAAGGAAGGTGAGCGACCTGAAAAAGATGAAAAGCCAAAAGAGACTGATGTCTATACGAAAAAAGAAAAGCCATCCATTCCTATCAAAAAGGAACCAGAAGAAGTTGCAGTGAAGCCTGTAACCAAACCTCCCAAAGATGAAGCAGACACTGATGCTAAAAAGTTGTCATTTAAAGGAAAGAAAATTCCACCTCAAGATCAAGAGCCTGAGAAGGTTCAGCTAAAGCCATTTGCAAAAAAGCCTTCAGCTGGGTCACCACAAGAAAAGGAGATTCCAGAACCAAAAGAACGAAAACCAATAGAGTTGTCCCCACTTAGTAGAGCACCAAAGGATAAACTTGAAATAGAATCAAGTGCTCCACAAAAACAGGTTGACAGTAAGGAACTTCCAGACAAAGGTAAAGAGGTTGAAAAGATGCCAACCATAGAACCAGCAGAGGACAAAAAGATTCCTCCTAAGAAGGTTACACCTGTAAAGAAAGAGCCTACACCAGAGGAGGAAAAGAAGCATTTAGTCCCTAAAAAGGGTATTATACTCAAAGAGGCTAAGGACAAAGAAGAAGTAACTCTAAAACCTGTAAAGAAGGATGAGAAAAAGCCTATAGTTACCAAAAAAGGTGTTTCACCCAAAGAGGCTGAGAAGAAAGAAGAAATTATTCTAAAACCAGTTGACCATGCAAAGAAAGATTTAGAGCCCAAAAAGATCCCTTCACCCAATGTTGAAAAAACAAAACCAACAGAGCCAGTTCCTGTGGAGAAAAAGCCTAGTGAGGATTTGGCAAAAAAGCCAAAAACGGTTTCACCCAAAGACTCACTTGAAGCTGTTACTTTGAAAAAAGTGCCTAAGAAGATTTCACCTCAGGAGGACAAACCTAAAGAAACCCCTAAAATTTCAGAAGCAGAGAAAATTCCTGCTGTAAAGGAGCTGTCTCCTGGAGCCATAGAGTTGAAAAAAATGCCAACTCAGCCTGAGGAGGAAGTATTTGAAGAAGAGCCTGAGGTTGAAGTTGAGGATGAGGATGAAACATGGGGATGGGAAGTTGCATCTCGAGAAAGTTATGGCTCAGAAGGCTCTGAAGATAGGTATTTGGAAGAAGGGGCACTTGAAACTCCTGGGATGCCAGGAGTTAGACGAGGTGAGAGGGTGGCTGTGAACCACACCAATGAATGCCTCATTTCCTGTGCTATGGAAATCAGCTCCCTGTTGTTGTTTATTGTTACCCCAGATAATTTCCATTTCCACTTCCATGTCCATCCACGTAAAACTGCTAAATCTTGTCTGCCTTCTTCTTGGTCTTCAATCTTCATTGTGGCATGTGTGTTGTGGTTTAATGTTTTTTCATCCTGTTTGTCATTTATGTAAGTCTTCATTGAACTATGACGTGTAACCACTTGGGGGTGGGAACGGTCATTGCATTGGGATCATAATTTGTCACCTAACTTCCCATTAATTGGAAGCATGATTTTATCATCTTCATGCACCATTCCCTATGTTAATATTTTCCTCTTTGTCTCTGTTTTTTTCAATATTGGACACTAGTAATTAACTTAAAATATAATTTTCCATATCCATGAATTGGAAATAATTGATTTTGTTTGTTCAGAGGGAAAACCCAAAGAAGAAGTTGGAAAAGGCAGAGGCTTGAAACGTAAGTTGTTAATTTATAAAAGTGAATTCTAAAGTTCTAAATAAAATATCTCTAAATCTGCTTTGAATGTTTTTTGTTAATAGATAAATGTGTATAATGTGTGCATAAAAAAAATAAGATGGGGAGTTAGTTCCATTAAATATTTTTGTTTTTGCATTACAGCAAGACAAACTCCTTCTCCTGGTGATGGTGGAAGGGGTAGAGGGCTAAAACCTGGTGCTGGAGGTGACAAACCTCCAGGAGATGCACCATTTGGTTTCCAGCTCAAAGCGGTCCCCTTGAAGTTTGTAAAGGAGCTCAAAGATATTGTATTGCAGGAGGCTGAGTCTATTGGTTCCTCGGCTGTATTTGAGTGCCAGATCTCTCCATCTACTGCTATCACCACTTGGATGAAAGATGGAAGCAATTTAAGGGAGAGTCCAAAACACAAATTTACCTCTGATGGCAAAGATCGCAAACTGCAAATCATTGATGTACAACTGTCTGACACCGGAGAGTACACATGTGTCGCAAAACTTGGCAACAAGGAGAAGACCTCCACTGCAAAACTTATTGTTGAAGGTAATGCACTTATGACTGATAAAAATTCATAGCCATATAAATAACAAGAAATGAGTCTGAGATTTTGAAGTCTCAATAAGATTGACTTGAGACTTAACTTGAACTCCAAATTAGAGACCTGTGTACAATTTCCCTGAACATCTCAAGAAATGTATAAATGTGTATAAAAAACACTATCAATTAATTGAGAATTTCACCTGTTTTTTTATTTAATAGAGTTACCTGTGAAATTCACAAAGAATCTGGAAGAGGAGACATCCGTGATCAAGGGCCAGCCAATGTACCTGACCTGTGAGTTGAGCAAGGAGAGGGATGTTGTCTGGAAGAAGGATGGAAAAGAGATCAAACCAATTGCTGGAAAGATTGCAATCAATGTTATTGGGCTACAGCATGCCATTACAATCCAGGATTCAAATGACGATGATGCTGGTGTTTACACTTGCGAGTGTGAGAACCTCAAGACGCAAACCAATGTCAAGATTATTGGTATGCAGATGTATATCTTTATACTTTTGACTGTTATTGTTAATGTATAAAAAAATAAATTTTCTATTTTCCTTTACAGAAATTATCAGGGATTGGTTGACCAAACCTTTGAGGGATCAGCATGTTAAACCGAAGGCTACTGCTACTTTCAAGGGTGAGCTCTTCAAGGACACTCCCAACTGGAAGTGGTTCAAAGGAAATGAAGAAATCCCAGTGGAACCTACGGATAAGTTTGAGGTGAAGAAGGATGGAAAACAGGTCACTCTTACAATCAAGAATGCTCAACCTGGTGATGTTGGAGATTATGCCATAGAAGTTGAGGGCCGCAGATATGCAGCAAAACTCACTCTTGGAGGTGTGTTAGGCAGTCTTACACACTTGTTAACTTAATGAAGACTGGTTTATTCTATTAAATACATTTTTGTTTTTTAATAATACAGAGCGTGAAGCGGAAATCTTGAAGCCACTTGTTAGTGTTGAGGTGGTTGAGAAAGAGGAGGCCAATTTCGACACAGAAATTTCTGAAGATGATGTGGTCGGAGAATGGAAGCTTAGAGGACAAGTTCTGACAAGATCACCGGTAAGAAAGTACCTAGTTGCAGAAGATGTCTTATTTTCCATAGACTATTTTCCATAAGTTAGCCTTTATACTTTTTTCCTCCTCAGACATGTGATATCAGAGCAGAGGGAAAGAAAAGATTCCTTACGTTGAAAAATGTTCAACTTGAACAAGCTGGAGAAGTCTCTTACCAAGCTTTGAACGCCATCACAAGTGCAATGCTAACAGTCAAAGGTATGTGGATAATAAGCATAAGCTATATGTCCAAACAAAAAAGTAGCATTTATAACCTGAAGAGGGTAAAAAATAACTTCCTTTGATAACTGTTATTCACATCCTTAGAGATTGAAATGGACTTCATTGTCCCATTGAAGGATGTTACTGTGCATGAAAAGAAACAGGCAAAGTTTGAGTGCACTATCACGAAAGATGTGCCCAAAGTGATGTGGTTGAGAGGATCTGATATTATAACATCAGATCAAAAATATGATATCATTGATGATGGAAAGAAACATATGTTGGTGATAAACCATTGTGAATTTGATGATGAGGGAGATTACACTATTGAGGTGTTGGGTAAAACATCAACAGCCAAACTGACAGTTGAGGGTAAGTCTTGATTTGAGCAATTTCTCAGTAACCGTGTGGGTCCACTTAAAAATGCATGCTGTCCGCTAAATTACAGAGCTAAATTGGTTTTGCAATGGACTAACACATTATAGGTATGCGGTTGAAGTTCATCTCGCCGATATCGGATCAAACGGTTAAGGAAGGTAATACGGCTCGGTTTGAGCTTGAGCTCTCCCACGAAAACGTACCAGTGACGTGGTACAAAAATGAAACAAAACTGCATCCAAGCAGAACTATACTGACTCATGTTGATGGAAAGAAACATATATTAGAAATCAAGGATGTCACTCTAGATGATACTTGCCTGATAAAAGCAGAAGCTAAAGGAATGTCCACAACAGCGAACCTGACGGTGCTAGGTAACCTTTTATATTTAGTTTTTCCTTTTGGGGTCTTTTGTGGTGGCAAGAGATTTTTTTTTTTACATGTGTAATATAGTGAAATTATCTTGTTAATAAATAAGCCGTTTTATTCCACAAACTTAAACTTACAGGCTTTCAATCTTTCTTTGCTGTTTTCTAAGTAAATAATTTATGTTTATACAGAGGGAGATGCATACTTCACAGTTAAACTGCAAGATTATACTGCGGTTGAGAAAGATGAGGTGATCCTTGACTGCGAGCTGAGCAAAGATGTTCCTGTGAAGTGGTTTTATGATGACACTGAAATTAAGGCCTCCAAGATGGTTTCCATGAAGGCTGATGGTAAACGAAGAATTCTCACTGTTAAGAAAGTGGAAGATAAAGATAAAGGCCAGTATTCTTGTGATTGTGGGACAGACAAAACAATGGCCACTGTTACCATTGAAGGTATGCTTGTCTAAAACATAATTCTTTAAGCGTTGCAATATGTTTTGTTCACTGTTCACTAATAATACTTTCTTACAGCTCGTGACATCAAAGTGGTACGTCCCATGTATGGGGTTGAACTCTTTGATGGTGAGACTGCTAGATTTGAAGTGGAAATCTCTGAGGATGACGTCCATGGCCAGTGGAAGCTGAAAGGAGAAGTCCTCTCCCCATCACCTGTAAGGCTACTGAAACTGTTTTAAAATTCTGACAAATGTAATGTGTACATGACTGCATTGTGTTTTTTTTCTTTAATGCAACAGGATGTGGAAATTATTGAGGATGGTGCCAAGCACATCTTAACTTTGTACAACTGCAAAGTATCACAGACTGGAGAGGTTTCGTTCCAGGGCGCTAATGCAAAATGTTCTGCCAATCTAAAAGTGAAAGGTACCTCATGGCAAATTTTTATGTAGCCACTGTTTTTCAGGATTATTGGATGTTTGATATGTGATTTGAGTTGAGTTTGTTGCTTTGTTGATGTTATTAATTTGTTTTTACCTTGAAGAGCTTCCGATCACCTTCATAACACCGCTGGCTGATGTGCATGTATATGAGAAGGATGAGGCAAGATTTGAGTGCGAGATCTCAAGACAGCCAAAGAGTTTCCGCTGGCTGAAGGGATCTCAGGAGATTACAACTGATGATAAATTTGAGGTACTTCAAGAGGGCAACAAACACATTCTGGTGATCAAATCTGCAGCCTATGACGATGAGGCCAAGTACATGTTTGAGGCCGAGGACAAGAGAACATCGGCCAAACTTGTTATCCAGGGTAAGAGTGAAAATCAATTATTTTAATATGACTAACTTTAAAGTAAAGGTTACTGCCAGACTAAATCATGCCTTGTAAATTTCCTCAGGCATCCGTCTTGAGTTTATCAGACCTATCAAAGACGTCACCGTTAAAGAGCGTGAGACAGCAGAGTTTAGAATTGAGCTCTCCCATGAGAAGGTTCAAGTCACCTGGTACAAGAATGATGTGCGTCTGCATCCAAGCAAAGTGGTGCACATGTCCGAGGATGGCAAGATCCATACTCTGTCCTTCAAAGAGGTGTCCATTGATGACACTTCTCTCATCAAAGCTGAGGCTCTTGGAAAAACCTGTGAGGCAATGCTCACTGTACTTGGTAAGTGTTTAAGTCTTTTTTATAGGCACTTAATCACAATTTTGTAAACATAAACACAACTGCTGTAAACATAAACAAAATGTGCTCTGTACAATCAACAGAGGGAGATACTTACTTCACAACCAAGTTGCAGGACTACACTGCTGTTGAGAAGGATGAAGTCATCCTGATGTGTGAGGTCAGCAAATCTGCTGCTGAAGTGAAATGGTTCAAGGATGGCAAGGAGATCACGCCTTCCAAGAACATCCTCATCAAAGCTGACGGAAAGAAACGTATCCTGACTGTAAGGAAGGCAGAAAAGGCCAACATTGGTGAATATGTTTGTGACTGTGGCTCTGACAAAACAGCAGCCAAGCTTAACATTGAAGGTATGTATCTCCCCTCTAAAAGTATAAGAAATAATTTTAACCTGTTTTTTTAATTTAAATATCTTTTAAACAAGATTCATTTATTGTGTAGCATTGCTCTCTCATCTCTATTGTGTTTCTCTGCAGAACGTGACATCAAGATTGTCCGTCCCCTGTACAGTGTGGAGGTCACAGAGACAGAGACTGCTCGCTTTGAGACTGAAATCTCTGAGGCGGATGTTCATGGTCACTGGAAACTCAAAGGAGAGGCCCTGCACCAGTCACCGGTAATGCATTAGATCATTAAAACGTGTTTCCTCATTATCACAATAACACCCTAGCTAACAGGGAACATTTTCAGAACATTGGCTAATGCTCTCTAAACGCCTTCTCAGTTGTCTCAAAAAATCATGTATCAGAAAATTATTCTTTAGTACTTAAAATTTTAAAAACAGACTTTAATAAAAATTAAAAACAGAATTAAAAATGTTTAAATAATGTTTCTATAACCAAGCAGTAACGTTAATACGATGTCTAAAAACAAGACGTTTTAGACTAGTTTACTAAACTTTCAAAACAACATTTTTTTAATTTTTGTTACTTAATCAAAATGTTGGAAAAATGTTCTTAACAACAAAATTGTTAGCTGCTATTACTTATAGCTTCTTTTTTATACATTTTAGTGCTTTTTCTGTATTAATGTAAATCGTGTCTGCTGAAATAAGCTTTCATTATATTTTTCATCAGGACTGTGAAATTAAGGAAGAAGGCACCAAGCACATGCTTATCCTTTATAATGTGCGCATGGACATGGCTGGCACTGTGGACTTCAGTGCTGCCAACGCAAAATCAAAAGCTCAGCTCAGAGTTAAAGGTGAGAGTGATATGAAACAATACTTCTTACACAAGGCATTCCTTTGATAAGACAGGTTAGACCTATCATAGGGTGAGAATTGTATTTCTGTGATCAGGAACAATTGGTGTTGAATTCTGCAAATCAGATTCAGTTAAATGAATCAGTCATTGCAGTAGATGATAAGGTTGTAAATTATTCTGACAGATGTTATGTCATGGTAAGTAGGTGTTAAAATTATGATGGCGGAGATTAATGTTACACATGGGTTTGGCAATCGATCAGGTGTTTTTTTTTTTATTGTTTTCTTAATACTTTAGAAACCATCAAGCCTCTATTATGACAATTTTCAATTTTCAGCAATTAGGTGTGCATTTTAATAAATTAAGTAACCTAAACCCCAACATTCTGCTTTTCCTGGAAAATTCCAACAAGTTGATTGACAGTAGCAGGTTGCCAAGCCTGATGACTTTACAGGGGTGGGCTGGTGGCCAATCAGGTGTTGTGGTTATTTTAGAAGCTACATGCCATATCTAGAGAGACTCTGTCAGTGATTGGCATAGGCCTAACAGACCTCGCCTCCAAGTGTTTGGCTTACCATATACATCTTAAGGAAACCCAATATGCAAATGAACTAGGCCCCCAATGCAGGTTCTTCTCTTGTTGAATCCCACTTGTCCTGGAGGCTTCAGGCTCCAGAGCAGTAGCCTGCTGTCAGTGGGAAAGCGCAATGTGTATTTGAAGTTAAGGGATTAACAGTGTCTCTTGGAACTTTGGAGGTGACTAACAATGTCTTCTCCTGAATCCAAAGCACGAGTGATAGGCCTCTTGAGGCCTCTCAAGGATGTGACAGTCACAGCGGGAGAAACTGCAACCTTTGACTGCGAGCTGTCTTATGAGGGAATACCTGTGGAATGGTTCCTAGGGGGTACAAAGCTGGAGCCAAGTGACAGAGTAAGTGGGAATGCTTTACTTTGTTCTAATCTAATGAGCCATTTATAAATGCTTAGTGTTGGTTTTACTTGTTTTTGTAATCACTAATGAAGCCATTGATGGATCAATCATTTTTAAATGGTCACTCAGACACAACATAGTCTATTGCTAATGTAATCCCAGCTGTTCTCAGAACACTGGCTAACATTCAAAGTTATCCAAAATGTTCTTGCAGTAACATTAGTAGAACATTTTAATGTTACATATTTCAAGTTGTTATTCTTATGTTGTTGGTGGAATGTTTTAAAAACACTACAGAATTAAAATTACGTTGTTACGTAATGGAAACACGGAAGTGTTCTTAGAACCTAAAATTGTTAGCTGGGATAACAGTACAGCCAGATTAATTGTGGTTTGGTACGTGGAATTTCACCTCTAGTTACTAGTTTGGAATATTTAGCAACAGCATGATAATTATTCATTTTTCTACATGTTGCAATATACGTAAGTTTAACGCTTTCCTCATATAGGGCTTTGGGGTATCAGGATACCAGCTGGGCATTTGATCTGAGTTTTGAGATAACACACAGGGTTATTCTGCCCTGCAAGCATTCCTCTGGTTATTTTTAACTGTTTCAAGAGTGTCCAATGGCAGGTGGCAAGAGACCTTTTATACAAACATAGTTTGTAAATGTATGTACAGCATGCATATATCCACATATGTTGTATTTTGCTATATACATTTGTGTTTA
The DNA here is from genome assembly GCA_036877625.1 of Ambastaia sidthimunki. NCBI lineage: Eukaryota > Metazoa > Chordata > Actinopteri > Cypriniformes > Botiidae > Ambastaia > Ambastaia sidthimunki. Next base: position 30,255 of record JAZGTK010000255.1, read on the forward strand.
TGGTGTGTCAGATGTAGTGTTAAGTATACCATTAGCAATGTTTGTATTGACCTTTTTTTTTTAGGTATTTTAGAAAATATCTATATCTTAATGGTTTTGGTAAAAAACTGAGCACACTCTGACAATAACCCTGATTCAAGACCTGTTAATCCTGATAAATTCAAAATCTTGAATTTGATATTTTACTAATTGTTGATTGTGAAATCACAAATCATAAGACAACTGTTTAAGTTAAATAAAGAATAGTTAAATAATGAAGTTAAATGAATAGTAAAGGGAATGAATGATGTTAAAATATTTAATAAAGTTAAATAATGAAGCTTAGCCCATATTGAGGCTACACAAGCCAAATGTAAGAGTTCCTAAATTGGCTCTCTGGGAACATGGTAGAAAACGCAGAGGTGTGAAACTGAGAACAGTTCCTATTTCTCAGCTGCTGATGTCTGTTGCAAAGGGGCAGTAAATAGCCTCCCCCACACAGCTGACAGGGAAAGGGTGCTTGATTTATCAATTGGTTTGATTTGCACAGGTGGTGACCCGGGCAGAAGGCAGAACTCACACGCTGACCCTCAGAGATGTGAAGCTGACAGAGGCTGGAGAAGTAAAGCTTACTGCAAAGGACTTCCTGACACAGGCACAGCTCATTGTAAATGGTATGTGACGTTTGTTGAAAAGATCAGGTTACCAGTATATGTTGTGTTTTGGATGCCAATATCTCACCAGGCTCCTCAGCATTATTTTGCTGGTGACCAACATGGTTATGCTGGTCCACTGCCTAGACCAGTATCTAATAAGCATAAACCAGCTTGGACCAGAATAGAAGTTCATGCTGGTCTAAGATGACCTCATACATCCTCATACATGAGAAGGGCTCATACATCCTCCTTCATATACCTCATCTTCATTATGTGGTTTAATATCCATAAAAAAAACTGTAATGTAAACTGTAAAAGAATGTAATTTAGCTGTAGTTTTACAGCTTTAATTAGAGCTCAAGGTGTTGGTTTTAATTCTTGCTTTGAATCAGGTGGTGGTCACACATCAACACAATAGGCCTATTGTTATGGTAATTTGGCCATCAGTGCTAAGTGTCTGCTAATAAAGTGTCTTTTACTGTGTATAATAAAAATGGAACACATGGTTAATTAGTCTTAAAAGTTGTTTTTAAAAAATTTTGATCCAAATTGATTACTCTTCTTTTACTTAAAAAATTTACTGACAAAAATTATTTTGCTACACAGAGCCTCCAGTTGAATTCACCAAACCTCTGGAGGACCAGACAGTAGAAGAAGAAGCCACTGCTGAACTAGAGTGTGAACTCTCCAGAGAGAAAGCAGAGGTCAAGTGGTTTAGAGATGGACAAGAAATACGCAAAACTAAGAAGTATGACATGGTTGCAGATGGCCGTAAGAGAAAACTTATTATCCACAACTGCACGCTCGACGACTCAAAGACATATACCTGTGATGCTCTGCATTTCAAGACGTCAGCCTTCCTTAATGTTGAACGTAAGTCAACCTAAATGAAAAGTTAAGAATTTCAGTTGTATTGGTAATAAAAATAAGCACTGAAAAATGATTACCCTTTAATTTTTAGCTCCACATGTTGAGTTCACAAAGCCACTCCATGATGTTGAGGTCAGAGAGAAGGAATCTGCCAGGTTTGAATGCGAGGTGTCACGTGAAAGTGCAAAGGTTTGTGTTTATTTCTTTTTTTTAGTATTCTGTTTTTTATTCAACTAAATAATATACAAATCATTACTGAACTTATTTCTTTGAATAGGTTCGGTGGTTTAAAGATGGCATTGAAATCAGAAAAGGCAAGAAATATGAGATAATTTCAGAAGGAGTAAAACGTATTCTCATCATAAGCAAGTCTGTCTTTGATGATGAGGCTGAATATGAATGTGATGCCAGGACCTCCAAGACCTCTGGCATGTTGACTGTCATTGGTGGGTGTTGATTTTTTTGGTAGAACTTCAATCATTAGCTTGTTTTGAAAGTCAACTGATTTTAAATAAATAATTTTCTTATTACAGAGGAGGAGGCTAGATTCACAAAGAACCTGGCTAATGTTGAGGGCATGGAAACAGACAGTATCAAACTTATTTGCGAGGTCTCCAAGCCTGATGCAGAAGTTACATGGTACAAAGGTGACCAAGAGTTGCCTGAAGTTGGTAGATATGAACACATTGCTGATGGCAGAAAGAGAATTCTCATCATTAAGGACCTCCGTATGGAAGATGCAGGAGAATACCACTGTAAACTGCCCACCTCACAAACCATAGGAAACCTGAGGATTAATGGTAAGGCTTTGCCATGCCCCTTAAAATAAATGATCTACCTTTATTAGAAACACTGCAGTTATTTGAACCCGTCACTCTGATGTTTCTTCAGAACTTGCCGCTGAGTTCATCTCCAGGCCTCAAAACCAGGAGGTGGTTGAAAGTGAAAAAGCAGAATTTGTATGTTCAGTCTCCAAGGACACTTATGAAGTGAAATGGCTTAAGGGTGACCAGGAGCTTCAGTCAGGTGACAAATATGACATTATTTCTGATGGCAAGAAGCGGGTTCTCGTTGTGAAGAACTGTGAACTTAAAGATGAGGGAGGTTTCATAGCTGTCATTGGAACTACAAGAGCCTCGGCTGACCTCACTGTTATTGGTATGTTGTCATTCATGTTTTTATTTAAATACATTTCTATACTTTAAAATAAAAACGTAATATGATGATTTTCATTTTTTCTTATGTTGTTACAGAAAAACTCAGGATTATTACACCCCTCAAGGACTTAACAGCAAATGAAGGACAGGAGACGGTCCTCAACTGTGAAGTTAACACTGAGGGTGCCAAGGCCAAATGGCTGAAAAACAATGAGACATTATTTGAAAGTAGCAAGTTTATCATGGTCCAGAAGGACAATGTGTTCTCTCTGAGGATCAAAGACACCCAAAAAGCAGATGAGGCCAACTACACTATTATGCTGACCAACCAGCGTGGTGAACATGCAAAGAGCTCCGGCAACATTACTGTCCAAGGTATGACTTTACATTTGAGACTTTTGTGATGTAGATATATGTGAATCTGCTGATTTTATATATGGACATATAAATAGCATATATTATAAAAAAGTATGTTAATATAATGATATATATTTATATTTAGATGCATGTAAATCTGCTATTTTAGATGTCAGTTGTTTTGTTTCAAGCCAATTATAGTGACAAAAATTGAAAGGTTCCTTAGCCACCATACAGACGCACCATCTGTAGTCTTTTAATAACCCAATCATAATGCAAAGCCCTAAGGCACTCAGATTGTATTTCGGTTTTCCTAGAGGATTTCCATTTTTCCTAGTGGTTTTCCTACATATTTAGAATGTGCAAAGCTATTTTAAAAGCTGCCTAGAAATTCCACCAGCGCAGCCACATGTTTATACTGTACACAATACTTATAATTCAATGCTTTCAAACAGTGTCTTGTAGACGTGCTTTATACAACAAACTAATTTTCAATAACCTAACTTATCTTATAATTTATGTTCCACAGAGGAAGATCTTAGGATCATTGTTCCCCCCGAGGATGTTGACACACAGGAGAAAAGGACCATCAGCTTCTCATGCAAGGTGAACAGACCAAATGTGACAGTCCAGTGGATGAAGGCTGGGCAGGAAATCGTCTTTAGCAAGAGACTTGTGTATCGTGTGGACAAAGAAAAACACACTCTGACCATTAAGGACTGCAGCCTTGCAGATGAAGGCGAATACACTGTAATCGCTGGAGCCGATAAGGCCACAGCAGAACTGATCATCAGTGAGGCACCCACTGACTTCACTGCTCAGCTCAAAGACCAAACCATCACTGAGTTTGAGGATGCTGAGTTCACCTGTGAACTTTCCAAAGAGAAGGCTGAAATCAAATGGTACAGAGATGGCAGGGAGATCAGAGAGGGACCCAGGTAAAAAAAAATTTGTGGTTAAGAGTTTTGTTGTTGTTGTTGAGGATTTATAATATGCATTTTATATTTAATTTTAAGATATCAGTTTGAGAGAGAAGGTAAGACATGCAGACTGCGTATTAAGGAGTGCAGACCAGATGATGAGTGTGAATATGCCTGTGGAGTGGATGACAAAAAAACCAGAGCCCGTCTCTTTGTTGAGGGTAAGTTTGGTTACAAATGTGTTTTTATTTGGGCGGTTGAAGGAAACTTGAAAGGTCTAATTTACATGTGGTTGAGAGGGCATGATAGAACTGTAACATGATTAAACATGACTGAATTGTAACTTGCCCTTTATCGCCATCTCTGTCTGAAATACAAAACTGCAGGTTAAATTATTTTCTTTACGTTTGTCAAATGAAGCTATTCTGTTAAGTTCTTGCAAAATAACGTTATGGATTGCAGCTTTAATTAGAGTTAACACATTTTATTAAAAAGATAATTACAATTAAACATGCTAAATTAACAGCTGTAGTATTAATGTATTTTTTCAAAACTTTAAGTCAGTTTTAATTACCTTTTTATTTTGTCCTTTTCAGAGACCCCAGTGGAGATTGTCAGACCCCCCACAGATGTATTTGAGCCCCCAGGCTCAGATGTTGTGTATGAAGTTGAGCTTAACAAAGACAGAGTTGAGGTCAAATGGCTGAGGAACAGCATGACCATTGTTCAAGGTGATAAGTATCAGATGATGAGCGAGGGTAAAATCCACAGACTTCAGGTTTGTGAAATTAGGCCACGTGATCAAGGCGAGTACAGAGTCATTGCCAAGGACAAAGATGCCAGAGCCAAGCTGGAGCTTGCTGGTAAGACAAATTACAACATGAAAACTTAAAAGGACAGTCAGATTGACTAGTCAGATGTTTACAATGTCCTGCTGTTTCTCCACAGCTGTACCAACCATTAAAACCTTGGATCAGGACTTGGTGACAGATGCTGGAAAGCCATTTGTTATGACAGTTCCTTACAATGCATACCCACATGCTGAGGCGGAATGGTTCTTTGACAGCATCAGTTTGCCAAAAGACAATATTCACACTTTGACAGACAGTACAGAGTACAGACTCAAGGACCCTAAGAAGTCAGAGGAAGGTCGTTATAAAATCATTATCCAGAACAAACATGGAAAAGGAGAGGCGTTCATAAATCTGAAAGTTATTGGTGAGTTATTTTTGCAGTTTTATAATGTTGTTTTAATGCATACAAAAGCTAAGAACGTTAAGTTTGTAAGTTTAAAAATAAAGACATTTATTGTATATGTACAAGCACGTTTATTTATTATAAACATGCATTCATACCCTTGGTTCTTAATGTGTTTAGCTTCCACATGCCTCTACCACAGCTTTCAATGAGTGCTGCAAAACTTTTGTGATAGTCAATTATGAGAACCCTCAATTATTAAAGCTGAATCTGCCAAATGCAGTTTTAATGATTCCATAAAAAAATATATTTTTAAATTATAAATTATAAACCTGTAAACTTATAAACATATCTGTATTTATTTCTTTACAGATGTTCCTGGGCCTGTAAAGAACCTGCAGGTTGTAGACACTGCTGATGGTGAGGTCAGCATTGCCTGGGAAGAGCCCGATAGTGATGGTGGCAGCAAGATCTTGGCGTATGTGGTTGAAAGACGTGATATCAAACGCAAGACTTGGACACTGGCAACTGACAGCGCAGACAGCACAGAGTATTGTGTAACTGGGCTGCACAGAGACTCTATGTACCTCTTCCGGGTCTGTGCACGCAACAGAGTGGGAAGCGGCCCCAATGTTGAGACAGATAAACCTGTTCAAGCTAAGAATAAGTTTGGTAAGTCAAAAATTGCAATAAAAGAACACCAGACTATAACAATAATATTCTTATTAATAATATTCTGATTCAATAATATAAACAGCACCTGTTCTGTGCATCCTAGCCAGTGATTTTAATGGTAGTTTTTGATTATAATTATTACAGATGTTCCTGATCCGCCACAGAATGTTATTGTTGGAAATGTCAACAAGTTTGGTGCCACAGTGTCCTGGGAGCCACCGCTGTCTGATGGTGGATCTGAGATCACATCGTACATCATTGAGCTCCGCGACAGGACTTCTGTAAATTGGGCTCCAGTCATGGTCACCAAACCACATGAGCTCACAGCTGTCATTAACGATGTTATTGAAAATAAAGAATATATATTTCGTGTCCGGGCTCAGAACAAAGCTGGAATTGGCAAGCCAAGTGCTGCTACTAACCCAGTGAAGATTATGGACCCCATTGGTTTGTGCTGTTACATTTAGTGAAAACTTAAATATCCTTTTAATAGTTTAGCACACATGCCCAAATTCATAGCTAATATATCAATCAATCATTTGCTTTTCAGAGAGGCCAAGCCCCCCACTGAACCTGACACACTCTGAGCAGACGAAGGACTCCTGTGTTTTGACATGGGAGACTCCCTTAAAAAATGGAGGCACTCCGATCACTGGCTACATTATTGAGAGGTGTGAAGAAGGCACAGACAAGTGGCTGAGATGTAATGCCAGGCTTTGCCAAGACCTGACCTACAAGGTAACTGCACTTTTCAATCTTTGTTTCTTTGCAATCCTTGTTTCCTGTTACAGCGTGCATCAGAATTGCTGTATATTGTTGAAGCTATAAGGCTGCATTACAGTAATTACAGTAAATTGACCATGGGTGAGGGGTGTGTAATCACATTAAAAAGCGCGATAAAATCACTGTAAAGCATGGACTTAAGTGACTTATTGCTTTTGTAAATAGGTAGCAACACCAGTATGAAAAATACATATTTGTTTTGATCACAGAAATTATATATTTTTTTAAATAATTTAAGTAATTGTAGTTTGTTATCTGTACTGCAGGCTGTTTGTGGTTGTCAACCAATGTAACAAATAGCTTTGTTTTCTTATACTCATTTTCAACAGCTTTAAATGCACCTTGTTCGATCAGAATTTGTGTTTGTTTGTAGTGTGTTTGTATTTATTTTACAACAGTTTTAAATATAGAATATAGAAATATAGAAAAATAAATAGAGTTGGAACTGTCCATTTTATAATTTTTCATAATGTTTACAGATATCTGGCCTTAAGTTTGGAAAACAGTACAGCTATAGAGTACTTGCTGAGAATGCAGCTGGCCAGTCTGACCCCTCCAATATTGTTGGACCTGTGTTGGCAGATGACCCACACTGTAAGTGACGTCAGTTTTATGACATCAACTTTAATCTTTTTTAGGCTTTACAAGTTGTTCACTGTGTAATTTACGTCTCTCAACACAGTTGCACCTACGCTGGACTTGAGTGCGTTTAAGGATGGTCTTGAGGTTATTGTCCCCAATCCTCTCGCAATCCGAGTACCTATCACTGGCTACCCAGTGCCAACTGCAAAGTGGACATATGGTGAAAATGAACTTGCTGCTGGTGACCGTATATCCATGGTTACAAAGGCTACTTTCACAGAGCTTGTTATCACCCCAAGTGTGCGTCCAGACAAAGGCATCTACTCTTTGACACTGGAAAACGATGTGACCAGTGTTTCAGGAGAGATTGATGTTAATGTCATTGGTATGTACAACATTTTATCATATTTTAAACTTTTAAAGAGTCTGGTTTGAGTATCTAAAACAAAGTTTAACATTATCCTCTTTGCAGCATCTCCAAGTGCACCTAAAGACCTAAAGGTTGCAGAAGTAACCAGAAGACATGTTCACTTGATGTGGGAGGCACCTGAACATGATGGAGGCAGTCCAATCACTGGCTACCAGGTTGAGAAACGTGAAGTGACCAGAAAGACCTGGGTGAAGGTATGGACATTAACATATACAGTATGTAAAAATTTCTTTCTGTTAACTTAGATTACTTATAGTCTTCTGTTGTGTTTCCTTGTTTTTGTGTAATTTGTAGGTAATGGCAGGATTGCAAGACCAGGAGTACACAATCACAGATGTTGTTGAAGGAAAGGAATACTTGTTCAGAGTTATTGCCTGCAACAAATGTGGCCCAGGAGAACCTGCATACATTGATGATCCAGTAAATGTGTCTTCACCTGCTAGTAAGTGTCAATATTAATGAGAGGTTTGTTAAGTATTCAGCGAACACTGTTGAATGCCATGTAATGTGTCTTTACTGACTACAGACACAGAACCTGAGAGTTTCAATTGTTTGTGTTTGTGTGTTACACAGCTGTACCAGACCCACCAGAAAACCTTAAATGGAGGGACAAGTCTGCTAGCAAAATCGTCTTGTTGTGGGAGCCTCCCAAGTGGGATGGTGGTGCTCCAATTAAAGGTTATATTATTGACAAATGTCAACGTGGAACTGACAAATGGGAACCTTGTGGAGACCCAGTACCTGAGCTTAAGTGAGTGATAACTTACAAATGGTTTAATTATAATATTTTAAAGGCTGGGTTGTACTACACAACTTTTTTTAAATACTAGGCATCACACACTTTGTAAAGTTCTCTAGGACAAGACTGGTTATCACACATTAAATGAGTAAGGACCACACACGGAACCATGCAAAATGGAAACTAATCCAACTCTACCAACAGGTATGAAGTGACCGGTCTTGTTGAAGGACAGTGGTACGCTTATCGCGTGAGGGCTTTGAATAAACTGGGTGCCAGTAGACCCTGCAAGGCAACAGATGAGATCTTGGCTGTTGATCCTAAAGGTAAATTGTTATATTATAGTTTCACATTCTCACGCACAGTCATGCCTGAGCTGAAACTTATTGCGTGTTTGTTTTTCTTTCTAATTTGACAGAACCTCCTGAGATTCAGCTGGATGTAAAACTGCTGGCTGGCCTGACCGCCAAGGCGGGCACAAAGATTGAACTTCCCGCTGATATCACAGGCAAACCAGAGCCTAGAGTCAAATGGACCAAGGCTGACCTGATCCTGAAACCAGATGATAGAATCACAATTGATACAAAGCCTGGCCACTCCACCGTTACCGTTGCTAAGACCAGGAGAGATGACTCGGCTACATACATCATTGAGGCCGTAAACAGCAGTGGCCGTGCAACCGCAACTGTTGACGTCAACATTTTAGGTCTTGGCTACTTGCCTGTGTTTAAACAAAAAAACAAACTAACAATCAAAGACTTTAACAATTAAATCTTTATTTTTAAAGAAAATGTTTTCATGATACTGCCAGTGTTCAGATGATATTCACATCCATTATCTTTGTTGACTCTATTTAGATAAACCTGGTCCTCCAGCTGCCTTTGATATTTCTGAAATCACCAGTGAGTCCTGCTTGTTGTCCTGGAATCCACCAAGAGATGATGGTGGTTCAAAGGTTACAAACTATATTGTTGAGCGGAGAGCTGCAGACAGCGAGATCTGGTACAAGTTGTCATCCACCATCAAGCAGACCACCTACAAGGCCACCAAACTTGTGGCTTTCAAGGAGTACATCTTTAGGGTCTATGCTGAAAACCAGTTTGGCATTGGTGCCCCAGCAGAACACGTTCCAATTATTGCCAGATACCCCTTTGGTATGTTATTGTATGCAGTTATAACAATCCAAAGTATTATTGCTTACAATATCAACTAGGTTAGAAATTAATATGTATGCAAAATGTCATAGATACCCCTGGTCCACCATACAAATTGGAGGCATCTGATATTGCAAAGGATTCAGTAACTCTAACCTGGTATGAGCCTGATGATGATGGTGGAAGTCCCATCACTGGCTACTGGGTCGAAAGGTATGAGCCAGACCACGACAAATGGATTAGATGCAATAAGCTGCCTATCAAAGACACAAACTTTAGGTAAGAACATAAATTTGCCATATAATGCTATTCTTTAGTGTTAAATTGTATTTGAATGTTTGTTTAACTGGAATGTCTGGTAGTTTTTTGTTTACATGAAACGGTGCAAATTTTGTTTGCAGGGTAAAAGGGCTACCCACAAGAAAGAAGTATAAGTTCCGGGTTTTGGCAGAGAATCTTGCAGGACCTGGAAAACCAAGCAAAGAGACAGACCAGATTTTGATCAAAGATCCAATTGGTAGGATTAGCATTTAAAGTCATTGTATTATCAGTAACATCAGTATTTTATTTGAAGAGAACATGTTGAAACAAATACATGTATTTCATTTTAGATCCTCCATGGGCGCCTGGTAAGCCCACTGTCAAGGATGTAGCCAAGACATCTGCATTCCTACAGTGGACCAAACCTGAGCATGATGGTGGTGCTAAGATTGAGTCTTACGTCATCGAACTTCTCAAGAGCGGAACTGATGAGTGGGTTCGTGTAGCTGATGGTATTCCCTCTCTCGAGTTCTTTCTGAGAGGACTGATGGAAAAACAAGAGTACTCATTCCGTGTAAGAGCTGTCAATGCAGCAGGAGAGAGTGAACCTAGTGAGCCAAGTGACCCAGTGCTGTGCAAGGAGAGACTCAGTAAGTCATTAATATTAAAGGATTTATTAAAGCCTAAGGCTAACATTCTTTAAAGTTCTCTCAAAATTATCAAAACATTTTAACATTATATATCATATACTGTATATTAAAAACGTTGTTCCTAAATTTTTTATTGGATATTTAAAAATGTTGCAGAATTGGAAAAAAGTTTAAACAGCATTCTTATGAACAAGCAATAACATTAGTGCATCTAAGAAACATCTGGACGTTATGAACATTCCTAGAATGTTTTTGTTACTTAATGAAAACATTACCAAAACTTTCTTACAACCTAAAATTGTTAGCTGAGTGGTTCACCCAAAGATGAAAATTCTGTCATATACTCCCATGTCTTACATGTACAAAAACTAAAAAGGCAACAGTGAATAATGTAGTTATCTCTTACAATGCATTGTGCAATTTTTAAAAAAGCTTTAAATAGGGTAAATGTATAATAGTGAAACCTTGTAAAACTATTGCTTTAACATTTAAATGTCCATGTACATAATACTATACACAACATTTCCTAACAATGTTTCTCCCATATTAGATCCTCCATCTCCACCAAGATGGCTTGAAGTTTCTACTTGTGCCAGGAACAGTGCTGAGTTGAAATGGACAGCACCTGAGAGAGATGGAGGCTCTCCAATCACAAACTACATTGTTGAGAAGAGAGATGTCAGACGCAAGGGCTGGCAGGTTGTGGACACCACCGTGAAGGAGCTTAATTACACGGTCACCCCACTTAATGAGGGGTCCCTGTATGTGTTCCGTGTTGCTGCTGAAAATGCTGTTGGACCCAGTGATTACTGTGAACTTGCAGACTCTGTTCTTGCCAAGGATACCTTCAGTGCGTACTTGGTCTGTCTCATAAATTTTCATACCTTGTTTATTTGATATTTAGTACTGAATCTGTGTCCCTCTTCACAGGTACCCCTGGACCTCCTTATAATCTGACTATTACTGAGGTGTCTAAGAGTCATGTTGACCTGAAATGGGACGCTCCTCAGAATGACGGTGGCAGACCGATCTTGAGGTTGTCATTTCTGAACATTGCAGCTGTTGGTGGCTGAATTAGAGTGTCAATCAAGTAACAAAGGAATCAAATAACTCAGTCAATACACATAATCAAGAGGGTGTTATGGCTATAAATGAGCACAGCTCTCATCCAATTAGATTCAAGATTCAAGTTTTTGTTTGTCACATACATAGTTATATACAGGATACAAGCAGCAGTGAAACGTAAAACAAGTTGGCTCCAAAGACTGTGCAATATATTTATATAGTATATAAACAAAAATATAAACACAGATAAGGAAAAAAAATGTGCAAGAGATAATAATGAATAAAGTAAACTTAGCAGTAGATTTGACCCAACAATAAATATTCAGATGGTAATATATTTAGTAAAATATATTTAATAAAATATATCAGATATAAATATTTAGGAACAAAACAACCTATTGTATAAGGATTATATGACTTTCATATGATCCATTAAAGTGGATCAATTATTTTAAAAATCTTTCTATTCTAGATACCTCATTGAGAAAAAGGAGAAACTCGGGACCCGTTGGGTGAAATCTGCAAAGACTTCAGGTCCTGACTGCCATTACAGAGTGACTGATGTGATTGAGGGCACTGAAGTACAGTTCCAAGTCTCTGCTGAAAATGAGGCTGGCATTGGTCACCCAAGTGAACCCACTGATATTGTGGTCATTGAAGACCCCACAGGTATACTAACAATAACGTTTAACAGTATTGAAGGGTTTACCGTATGCAATTCATGATAAAACGCCCGTTACTGCATAATCACATTCTTTTCTCTTAATAGGCCCACCATCACCTCCTCAGGATTTGCATGTCACCGAGGCAGCCAGAGACCATATTTCTATTTCCTGGAAGGCACCAGAGAAAAACGGAGGAAGCCCAGTTATTGGATACCATATTGAGCTCTGTGAGACCGGCACGGAGAAGTGGATGCGAGTCAACTCTCGTCCTGTCAAAGAGCTGAAATACAAAGCAGGGGAAGAGGAGGGCATCATGCCTGAGAAGCAATATACCTTCAGAGTCCGTGCTGTTAATTCTGTGGGTGCCAGTGAACCCTCTGACATTTCTGAGAACGTATATGCCAAAGATTCCGACTGTAAGTTGATTCAGATCTTTAAAAAATTTTAATATTCTGACTTTCTGTTGCATTGGTTAACTGGTTGTCCTATGATCCATATCACTACAGGCCGTCCAACCCTTGACTTCCAGACCAAGGACCTTGTTGTCGTGGAAGGAGAAAAGATGCACCTCCCTATTCCATTTAGGGCTGTGCCATCACCTAAGATCACATGGCACAAAGATGGAAGTGAAATGAAGGCTGATGACAGAACCTTCTTCAGAACAGAGTACACATCCTGCCATCTTGAAATTCCAAGCTGCTTACATGCTGATGGTGGCCAGTACAAAGTAACCTTGGAGAACAGCCTTGGTGCAGCTAGTGGAACAATCAATGTTAAAGTTATTGGTCTTCCCGGACCATGTAAGGAAATTGTTGCTAATGAGATTACCAAAAACTCCTGTAAGGTGTCCTGGGATCCTCCAGACTATGATGGTGGTAGCCCTGTCCTTCACTACGTCCTGCAACGCAGAGAGGCAGGCAGGAGAACCTATGTCAATGTTATGTCTGGGGAAAACAAACTGACCTGGCAGGTTAAAGATCTTATTCAAAACGGAGAGTATTATTTCCGTGTCAGAGCTGTGAACAAAATTGGTGGTGGTGAATACATTGAGCTTCGCAACCCTGTTATTGCAGAAGATCAGAAGCGTAAGTAAATCTGTATCATTTATATCTATTTTAAGAGCATTTTTCTTTTAAAAGAGTTTATTGTAGATAGAGCATATGTGGATCCAGCATATCTAATGTTGTTTACTATTGCCATATTGGTTTTAATCACCCTTTGTTACTCGCATACAGAACGTCCCGATCCACCAATTGATGTGGAAACACACAATCCTACTTCTGAGTCTGTGACCCTTACATGGAAGCCACCCATGTATGATGGTGGAAGCAAAATCATGGGTTACATTCTTGAGAAGATGATGAAAGGGGAAGAGAATTTTGTGAGATGCAATGACTTCCTTGTACCAGTGTTGTCTTACACTGTTAAGGGTCTGAAAGATGGAAAACAATATCAGTTCCGTGTGCGTGCAGAAAATGCAGCTGGTGTTAGTGATCCTTCACGCAGCACACCTTTGATTAAAGCCACAGAAGCAGTTGGTATGAACTTTTTCATTATCATAACAGACACTTTAAAATACAACCTTTTATCAGCCCAGAGGTTTAATCTTAACAAAGCTACCTCTGCACCATGCAGTGTGTAAAGAACCAGCATATGTAATGCAAGTTAGTTTTATGTGAGAATAGTTTTTTTACATAATTTTAAATTTTGCTTTCAGATCGTCCAAAGGTATTCCTTAGTGGCAGTCTCCAATCAGGCTTGAGTGTGAAACGAGGTGAAGAAATCCGATTGGATGCCTACATCTCTGGATTCCCTTACCCTCAAATCACCTGGATAAAGGAAAATTCAAGCATTTGGCCAGAGCCACTTAAGAAGAGACCAGAAAGACCTATTAGGAAGAAAAAGGAAGAAAAGAAGGAGGAAGACAAAGAGGTGAAGAAGGAGGAGGACAAGGAAAAGAAGGAGGAGGACAAGGAAAAGAAGGAGGAGGACAAGGAAAAGAAGGAGGAGAAGGAGAAAGAAAAGGAGGTGGTGGAGGAACCTGAAGAACCTGAAGAGGCATACCACCCAAGTCTAAATGAACGTCTTACAATTGACTCAAAGAGGAAGGGTGAATCCTTCATCATTGTGAAAGATACTATCAGAGCAGATCATGGTGTGTTTACCATTAAAGTGGAGAATGACCATGGTATCGCCTCTGCTTCCTGTGAAGTTAATGTCCTTGGTGAGTTTTTTTTCTTTCTTGATGGTTCACAGCTATGTTTGGCACAAAACTCTTGGGAAACGCTTTTCAAGAAACATTTAAATTCTTTTAAATAAAATGATGAAATAGAAAAGAGAGGAATGTTAATTTTTTGGAAACGCTTGAAATGTTTCAGATACTCCTGGACCTCCAGTCAATTTAAAATTTGAGGAGGTAAGGAAGAATTCCATCATCTGCAAGTGGGACCCTCCTCTGGATGATGGTGGTAGTGAAATTATCAACTATATACTGGAGAGAAAAGATAACTCCAAGGTTGAGCTTGGATGGATCACTGTGACATCAACTTTGAGAGGCTGCAGATATCCAGTGACAAAACTTATTGAGAGAAAGCAGTACATCTTCCGTGTCACTGCAGAGAACAAATATGGTCCTGGACCCCCATGCATCTCTAAACCTGTCATTGCGAAGGATCCTTTTGGTATTGAGATTTTCATTGGTTCATTTTCATTTTTATTATTTTTTTCATTGGTATTCAAACAGTTTGAATGTTTTTATTGTTCCAGATCCTCCAGAGGCACCGGAGAAACCCGAAATTGTTGGCGTCTCATCCAACAGTATGGTTGTTTCCTGGAATGAGCCCAATGACAATGGCAGCCCCATTCAGGGATATTGGCTTGAGAAACGAGAAATTAACAGCACACACTGGGCAAGAGTTAATCGCACAATTGTTCCTGATCTGGAATTAACTGTACTGGGTCTTCTAGAGGGTATGACATATATTTTTAGAGTTTGTGCAGAAAATGTAGCTGGACCTGGAAAGTTCAGCCCTCCGTCAGAACCAAAAACAGCACAGGCACCAATCAGTAAGTGTACAACCTAGAATTTACTGTATATGGACACATCAGAGATTAAATATAAACTATTTATTAATGAATGTTGTTTTTGTTAGTGCCACCTGGTCCACCCATTCCAAGGATTGTTGACACCACAGACTATTCCATTGAAGTTGAATGGGATCCTCCGGCAGACAATGGTGGCGCAGACATTTTTGGTTATCATGTTGACAAAGTTGTTGCTGGTACTAAGGACTGGTCACGAGCCACAGAGAGGCCACAGAAGAGTCGCACATTTACAGTGTATGGCGTTAGAGAAGGTGCTAAGTACATTGTCCGTGTTGTGGCCGTCAACTGTGCAGGTGAAGGAGCTCCTGGTATAACTGATGCAGTCATTGTGAGAAATCCTGCAGGTATAAACATAAAACACATCATATTTGATTGATTTTTAATAGTTGTTGATTAGTTAGATTAGTACATTTTTGTGGTAATTACTCTAACAAAAATACAGCAGAATATTTTACTTTGTTTGTTTGCCAAAACAGAGGTTCCAGTCATTGAGCTTGATATCAGTGTAAGAAATGGAGTTGTTGTTAGAGCTGGAGAGATGCTGAGAATTCCAGCCCATGTTACTGGTAAACCATTCCCATCCTTGAAATGGACAAAGGATGATGGTGCACTAGACAAAGAACGCATGGAGGTAGAAGAAGCTGGACATGACAGCACTGTTATTATTAAATCCACAAAGAGAAGTGACCATGGCAAATACCAGATTCAAGCAGCAAATCCAAGTGGTATTAAATCTGCATCGACCAGAGTTGAAGTTATGGGTGAGCACTTCTGAATTATAACATGCCTAATGTTGATATAATGTACATGTATTTTGCACTGTTAAGATTTATTAGACTCATGTAATATAAGTTTTGCCAGCTCTAAATTGTTGAAATCTCACCTTTGAAATCTCTCCACAGATGTTCCTGGACCAGTTCTTGATCTTAAGCCTGTTGTGGTTACCAGAAAGCTTATGATGCTGAATTGGTCTGATCCTGATGATGACGGTGGTAGTGATCTGACCGGGTTTATCATTGAAAGAAGAGAACCAAATATGCACACATGGAGACAACCTATTGAGACCCCTGCATCCAAATGTGAGATTGTAGGTATTATTGAGGGACAGGAATACATTTTCCGTGTTGTGGCTAAGAACAAGTACGGATGTGGTCCCCCAGTTGATCTTGGACCAATCCGGGCTGTGGATCCTCAAGGTACCTTTTAAACACATTGTATTTACTCCTGTTACACTACATACAATTATAATTGTTCATATGCATTTATGCGTAATTTTTTGAACTGCCAGGTCCACCAAGTGCTCCTGAAAAGTTCCACTACACAGAGAGGACAAAGTCCTCTGTTACCATTGAATGGAGGCCTCCTCGTAATGACGGTGGTAGTCCAATCCTTGGGTACATCATTGAGAAAAAGCGTCAGGATCAGCCAGCTTTCCAGCGAGTTAACCCAGAGCTCTGCACCGCTCAAATTATGACGATTGAGGACCTTGATGAGTTGCATATGTATGAGTTCCGTGCAAAGGCTGTCAATGCAATTGGTGAAAGTGAGCCTTCAATTACAATGACTGTTGTCATTCAGGATGACGAAGGTTTGTATAGTGATAATTAAATGTGTCACTGGGTTTTATGGTGCCTTAGCATGCCACTTTATTAAATGCTGTATTTTGGTCATTATAGTGCCTCCAGCTCTGCACATGCTGAAGCAGTTCAAGGGTGATTTGATCAGAGCTAGGAAAAATGAACCTATTGAGATTCCTGCTGAAGTCACAGGCCTCCCAATGCCAAAGATTGAATGGTTGAAAGACGATGTTGTCATTGCCAAGTCCACTGAGAAACTCCTAATAGAAACCAAAGAGATTGACAGAGTGACATCACATACAAAACTATCAATTCCTGGTGTTGTAAGACTGGACAAGGGTATGTACACTGTTACTGCCTCAAATCGTTTGGGATCAGTCAGTCATCATATCACAGTGGAAGTGCTGGGTAAGTTGCTGTATATGAAATCAGTTTTTTTTTCAGTTTTTTATGATTTATGATTCACATATTGCTACATCATATTGTTATTTCTTACAGATCGCCCAACACCGCCAAGAAACATTGCTGTTTCAAATATCAAAGCTGAGTCTTGCCAGCTTACCTGGGATCCCCCATTGGATACTGGTGGCAGTGAGCTTACCAACTACATTGTTGAGATGAAAGATCTTAATGGTGAAGAACCCGAAAAAGCAGAATGGGTGACGGTTACTAATACCATTATCGAAAAGCGATATGGGGTGAGCCAACAGTATTTATTATTTCCAACTGAATACTGTTTATTAAAAAAAATTAAAGTTTTGAACAATTTTATTTGGGGAAATAAAATTCCTAAATGTCTCCTGCAGGTATGGAACTTGGAAACAGGTGGTAACTATAAATTTAGAGTCAAAGCTGAGAATAAGTATGGAATAAGTGATGCCTGTGAAACAGAAGAAGTTCAGATTAAGGATCCGTTGGCGCTCCCTGGACCACCTGAGAAGGTCACTATCGCGGAGTACTCTAAGGCCCATATGTTGCTGACATGGGAACCACCTATGGACAGTGGTGGTTCTATGATTACTGGCTACTGGATTGAGAAACGTGAAAAAGGAACTTCTTATTGGTCTCGTGTGAATAAGGCCCTTGTTTCAAAACGTGGCATGAAGGGCTGGGACTACCAGGTTACTCGCCTTATTGAGGGAACTGAATATGAATTCCGTGTAATGGCCTGCAATGCTGCTGGTATTGGACCGCCTAGTGCAACGTCTGAGTCTGCCTTTGCTGTTGATCCCTTGAGTAAGAACTGAAATTTAAATGCTTTTGTTTTCTAAACAAATTTAAGTGTAAAACTTAACTTATTTTGTTTTTATTGTATCTGACAGCTCCGCCAAGCATGCCAGCTGCTCCTGAGATTGCTGACAAAACCAAACATAGCGTCACCCTCGCATGGACCCCACCAGCTAAAGATGGTGGTCGCCCCATCAAAGGTTACATCATTGAGATCCAGGATGAAGGCACATCTGATTGGGCCAGGATCAATGATGCTGAAAATCTGCATCCTACCACTGTGTTCACCATTCCAAACCTCCCAGAGCTTAAGAAATATAGATTCAGAATAATCGCTGTCAATGAAATCGGCGAGTCCGAGCCGAGTCCCAGAACCACTGAAGTTCGCATTGAGGACATTCAAAGTAAAATCTCCGTTTTATAAATTGACTAGTCCATTATGTTATTTTGCATGTTGACTTTACACTTAACTCCACTTACTCTTAACTCCACAGCTGCACCAAAAATATTCATTGACATCAGTGCCCATGACTTGCTGTGTATTCGTGCTGGAACTCCCTTTAAGATTCCAGCTACCATCACAGGACGTCCTGTTCCCAAAGTCACATGGGAGTTTGATGGCAAAGCAAAAACAGAAAAGAAAGATCGCCTCCATGTCTTACCAGTGGATTCACAGGTAACAGTGTTATCTTTCTGTTAGACATAAGGATAGTGTTATATTCATTTAAATTCTTTTAAAAACAGAAATTTAGGGTAACAAAGATATTTCTTGGGGATTAGGTGGAATCTACAGACACAACCTCCACTGTTATTGTTCCTGTGAGTTTGAGAAGTCATTCTGGCAGGTACACAATTACAGCAAAGAACAAATCAGGACAGAAACACGTCAATGTCAGAGTAAATGTGCTGGGTGAGTTTGCATTTATATATTTTTTGTGTAATACTGTGCTGTAAACAGGGGGGAATGCTGGCTTAGTGACTAGCATTGTAGCATGTTTTTTACATTTTGCCATGGGTTTCAATCCAGTTTCCTCCACACTCCAAGGGCATGCTATTTAGGTAATTTGAAATGTCTATTTGTCTGTACCACTTGTCCATGTTATTTGTTATGCCTTGCGACCCTGCAATGGATAGATGCATGTGAGGAAAACTGATGTATTTAATCTGTTTTAGATGTTCCTGGAGCCCCCAAAGAACTCAAAGTTACTGATGTCACCAGAACCACAATGAGACTCATTTGGAAGCTTCCAGATAATGATGGTGGTGAGAGAATCAAGAGTTACTTTATTGAAAAGAAGGCTGTCAATGGAAAGGCTTGGACGACTGTCAGTGCTGCTTGTGCCAGCATGGCCTTTGTCGTACCCAACCTTCTTGAGGGACAGGATTATCTGTTCCGCGTTCGCGCTGAGAACCGCCTTGGCTTTGGACCATTTACAGAGACCCCAGAACCTGTTAGGGCACGGGATCCTATCTGTAAGTTGTTTACCTAAATATTTATTTACCTAAATATACAGGTGTGTTCTTTAACACTATTTTCCATGTTCTCTCAATGTAAAGATCCTCCTGATCCTCCAACTAAGGTGAAAATTAACCTTGTGACCAAGAACACTGTGACCCTGACATGGGTTCCTCCTAAGAATGATGGTGGAGCTCCAGTGAAGCATTATATTATTGAGAGACTAAGCTGGGATACCAGTGGTCCACAGAAAGAAACTTGGAAACAATGTAATAAGAGGGATGTTGAAGAGACTACCTTCGTTGTTGAAGACCTTAAGGAAGGTGGCGAGTATGAGTTCCGTGTTAAAGCCGTGAATGAAGCTGGCCCGAGCAGACCCTCAGTGACTGCCGGACCTGTTATCATTAAAGACCAGACATGTGAGTATAAGAAAATTCCATTTTGCTGAGGATTGTCAAATATTGTACTTAGTTATTTGCCAACCATGACTGTTTTTCATTTGTTTTAGGTGCTCCAATCATTGATCTCAGAGAAGCTTTAGATAGTGCTGAAGGCTTTGATGTCAACATTGTTGCTAGGATTCAGGGCTGTCCGTTCCCAACTCTTGTTTGGCAGAAGGCTCCACTAGACAAGCCTGATGACAAAACCGCTGTGCAGTATGACAAGCATGTCAATAAACTTGTTTCTGATGATAAATGCACCCTGTTAATTCAGCAGTCAAAGAGAGATGATAGTGCAGTATATACTCTCACAGCCACTAACAGCTTGGGCACAGCCTCCAAGAGCATCAAACTGACCGTTTTGGGTAAGTCAGTTAAATTTCTCAATTTTCTCTCCTCATTTTGAATGCCTTATGCATTTAGAATAATAAATTGAATGTTCTTTCTTGTGTTATCAGGACGTCCTGGTGTACCTATAGGACCAATTAAGTTTGATGAGGTTTTTGCTGAAAGGATTGGATTTACTTGGAAACCACCCACAGATGATGGCGGATCCAAGATTACAAACTATGTTGTTGAAAAGCGTGAGGAGAACAGGAAAACATGGGTCCATGTCTCTAGCGATCCAAAAGAATGCCAATACACAGTACAAAGACTAACAGAGGGTCATGAGTACGAGTTCCGTGTTATGGCTCAGAATAAATATGGTGTTGGTCCGCCTTTGTACAGTGAACCTGAAAAAGCAAGGAACCTCTTCAGTAAGTTTACTCCTGAAAATTTGAAATTCAGAAAAGTATTTGTTTTTATTTCTTTTAAACATATCTTACTCTGCTCTTCCTCTAACAGCTGTTCCCGGCCAGTGTGACAAGCCAACTGTCACAGATGTTTCACTTGAATCCATGACAGTCAATTGGGAGGAACCAGAATATGATGGTGGGTCTCCAGTAACTGGCTACTGGCTGGAGCGCAAGGAAACTACAGGCAAGCGCTGGACAAGAGTAAACCGTGACCCGATCAGAATCAGGCCTATGGGGGTGTCTCATATTGTAACTGGTCTCTTGGAGGGTGCTGTTTACCAATTCCGTGTGATCGCAATTAATGCAGCTGGATGTGGCCTACCTAGTTTACCTTCTGATCCTGTTGTATGCAGAGACCCTATAGGTATGATATATTTGTTCTCTTTAAAACCTCCAGGGATCTGATATGTTGTATTAATGTTTTTAAAACATTTGTTTCTCTGTACCATTTGTTTTTTCTTAACAGCCCCTCCAGGACCTCCAACTCCAAAAGTAACAGACTGTACCAAGTCAACTGTTGATCTAGAATGGATTCCTCCACTCAATGACGGTGGATCTAAGATTACAGGCTATTTTGTTGAGTTTAAAGAAGAAGGACAAGAGGAGTGGGAGAAGGTATGATCTCTTTCATCTTGTATACTTTTATTTATATATTTAAGTGTGTGTGTGTGAGATCCTGGTATTCACTACATTTTGGGGACCAAATGTCCCATCAAGTATAGTAATACCAGTAAATTTTGATCTTGTGGGGACATTTTTAGGGGTGAGGGGATAGAATATACAGTTTGTACTTTATCAATAACTTATGTCTATGGAATATCTTCATAAAACATGAAAATCTAACACTTGTGCGTATATGTATACTGTATACACACAATATTTATTGTGTGGTTTGTTATGTCTTACTAGGTTAAAGACAAGGAAATCAGAGGTTGCAAGTTTGTTGTTCCCGGTCTGAAAGAGCTTGGATTGTACAGGTTTAGAGTGAGAGCTGTAAATGCTGCAGGTGTAGGAGAACCTGGTGAGGTTGCTGAAGTGATTGAGGTCAAGGACAGAACAAGTAAGCATCGGTTCATATTAAAGTTTTTACATCTACATAAACTAATGTGTTTTGGTCTTATATTTAATCGACCTTACATTTTTAGTTCCCCCTGAGGTGGACCTGGATGCAGCTGTCAAGGAAAAAATTGTTGTTCATGCTGGTGGGGTAATCCGCATCCTGGCCTATGTCTCAGGGAAACCTGCACCGGAGATTATTTGGAATAGAGATGATGCTGCCCTGCCAAAGGAGGCTGTTGTTGAGACCACCTCTATAAGTTCAGCTCTGGTTATCAAAAATTGCAGGAGACAACACCAAGGCATGTATACACTGACTGCTAAGAATGCAGGGGGAGAGAGGAGGAAAGCCATCATTGTTGAAGTACTGGGTGAGTGTTTTTTTTAGACACGTCTGTATAATGTAATGCCTAATGCTCCAATTAAATTAGGGGTCATATCTTCACTGTGGAGGGTTTATCCATATCTTCACATTGGTTTATCCAGGGACCAATCAGTGACCAATTATATTTAATAATAATAAAAAGCACATTTTAATAAAAAACATGTGATGTTCATTCAAATGGATTTTATATAATAATTTTAAAGATGTATTATTTAGAATACCTATTAAAGAATACCAAAAAAATTAAAATATTTTGTTTCCTCACAGATGTCCCTGGTCCTGTGGGTCTGCCCTTCTCTGGTGAGAATCTCACCAATGACTCTTGTAAGCTGACCTGGTATTCCCCTGAAGATGATGGTGGCTCAGCTATTACCAACTACATAATTGAGAAGAGAGAAGCTGATCGCAGAGGCTGGACTTCAGTAACATATACTGTCACAAGACATAATGCAGTGGTTCAGGGTCTTATTGATGGCAAGGGTTACTTCTTCAGAATTGCAGCTGAAAATATTATTGGAATGGGACCTTTTACTGAGACGTCAGCTCCAGTTGTCATCAAAGATCCAATTTGTAAGTCTTGTTTAGTTTGTATGAATGTTGTTAAAGTTTTGTGCATGTTCTGACTGTTACAATGCTTCTATGTGGATTTCTTTAGCTGTTCCTGAGCGCCCAGAGGATCTGGAGGTGACTGCTATCACAAACGATTCAATCAGCGTGGCATGGAGACCTCCAAAATATGATGGAGGCTCAGAAATTACAGGTTATGTTCTTGAGGCTCGTCTTATGGGACAGGACAACTTCACCCGCATTGCCGCAGATGATAAACTGATGGAACGTAAATTTACTCACGTGGGTCTTAAAGAAGGTGCTTCTTATGAATTCCGTGTTAGTGCTGTGAATCAGGTTGGCCAAGGCAAACCTTCTTTCAGCACTAAACCAGTTACATGCAAGAAAGAATTTGGTAAGTGTTCATTTGAGTTGAAGTTGTAAAACATATGATATTTTATTTCAGAATCCAATTTAAATTGGATTCAAAAATTACTGTGTATTATTTTTTGTACACTAATTTCTTTACCAGAACCACCAGCTCTAGATCTTGACTTCCGTGACAAGATTGTGGTCCGTGTTGGGGAAACTTGCACTCTTCAAAGTAAATACTCAGGCAAACCACAACCAACTATTAAATGGTTTAAAAATGATGAAGAACTTCAAGCAAATGAGGAAATTGCTCTCACCACCACAAATAGGATTTTGTGCTTGACTATTGAAAAGGCAAAACGTGATCACAGTGGAAAATATACTGTGGTTCTGGAGAACCCCATAGGCTCACGCAAGGGCATATGCAATGTAGTTGTTGTCGGTAAGCTGATGTTTATTTTCTTTCAAGCGTAATATTTTAATGTTTAGATTTTTCCATAATTTATTTTGTATTACATGTGTTATGTCTATTTTTAGACCGACCACAGCCTCCAGAGGGTCCTGTTATCTTTGATGAAATCTACAGGAATCACATGGTCATTTCTTGGAAGCCTCCTCTTGATGATGGCGGAGCTGCTGTTTCTAACTACATTATTGAAAAGAGAGACACCAACAGAGATCTATGGATGCCTGTTACAGAATCTTGCACAAGAACATCATGCAGAGTTCCCAAACTGATCGAGGGCAGAGAGTACATCATTAGAATTTGTGCTCAGAATATTCATGGCATTAGTGATCCTTTACTATCTGCTGAGGCAAAAGCACGAGATGTTTTCAGTAAGTAACAGCTCAATGAAATCTAATAGAATTTATATAACAAGAGCAAGATCCTTTATGATCAGGCCAGGAGTCATTCTCACCTTTTCAAATCTCTAACATTTACAGAGGTTCCAGATGCTCCTCAGGCACCTGTGGTTAAAGAAATCTATAAAGACACAGCTCTGATTTCATGGATCCAACCAGCTGATGGTGGCAAACCAATCACAAACTATATTGTTGAGAAGAAAGAAACTATGGCCAACATGTGGTCTCGATCTGGAAAAGAACGCATTTTCCCTAACACAGAATACTGGGTTCCTGATCTTCTCAAGGGATGTGAATATGAGTTCCGTGTCATGGCAGAAAATGTAATTGGTGTTGGTGACCCCAGTCCACCCTCAAAGCCTATCTATGCCAAAGATCCTATAGGTATGTATCTAAATTCTTGTATCAGAATATCAGTATCCTTTTTTTTAAAATGGCTAGTTTATGGTACATGATTTTTGCTCTACGACCCAGCCAATCGAGTGCTCAGAAATGATAAAAAATGACTTATGATTTATTTGTTGTGTTCATAACACTTTGATAGTCAGGCAGTGTGTAATTCTAGTTTAGTGCATGTAATGCACAGGCTTTTAAATTCTATTTATAAACATATTTGTTTTATATTTAGGTTTAATGTAATGTCACCCAGCCTTAATCGGAAATGTATTAACTTTTTTCTTCCTTTTCCCACAGTGATTCCAAGCCCACCTGTGCTTCCAGTAGCAATTGACACAACCAAAGACTCTGTCACTCTGTCTTGGCAGCCACCCAGAGACTGTGGCAGAGGCAAAATCTTTGGCTATCTTATTGAATATCAGAAAGCTGGTGGTGAGGAATGGCTCCAGGTTAATCAGACACCTGACTCCTGCCAGGAAACTACATTCAAGGTTATCAACCTTGAGGATGGTGCACTTTACAGATTCAGAGTGAAGGCTGTCAATGCTGCTGGTGAATCTGAGCCTGCATATGTCCCAGAGCCTGTTCGAGCACAAGACAGACTTGGTAATTTATATAAAGTAATTAGTTATGTAATGGTGCAAGTTATTGCATTTGTGTAATGGTGCAAGTTATTGCACTAATCAACTAAATAACTAAATGGGTATGAGTTATGGGTAAATCTAAAATGGTTTTGTTTGTTTGTTTATAGAACCCCCAGAGCTTCTGTTGGATATGGGCATGCCTCGGGAGATTAAAGCAATGGCTGGAACCCATATTAGTATTATGGCTGGAATCAAAGGAATACCTTTCCCAAAAGTCACATGGAAGAAAAATGATGCAGATGTTCCTCCTAGAGCAGAGATTGAAACATCTGGAAACACATCCAAATTGGAGATGCGTTATTGCACCCGTGGGGACTGTGGAGATTACACACTTAATGTAGAAAATCCAGCAGGGTCAAAGACAGCCACATGCACTGTGCTTGTTCTTGGTAATTGTTTTTTTTGTTTTTTTCAAATTAAATATTTTAAAGCCTATGAAAAATGTGAAGTTATACTGAAGTATAATTAATACAAACAAAATATTCTGATAAATTAAATGAAACTTTTATAAAATTGTTTGTTTACTTAGATAAACCTGGACCAGTTCAGAATCTCAGAGTGTCTGATGTCAGAAGTGATTCTGCCCAGCTGTCTTGGAAAGACCCTGAAGATAATGGTGGTACACGCATTACTAACTTTGTTGTTGAGAAAAAGGATGCAGCATCTACTCAGTGGGTGCCAGTCTGTTCATCATCCAAAAAACGCAGCATGATGGCCAAGCACTTGATAGAGGGAACATCATACATGTTCCGTGTGGCAGCTGAAAATCAGTTTGGCAGAAGTGAATATGTTGAGACAACGAAAGCTATCAAAGCAATGAATCCACTATGTAAGTATGCCCTGTAAAATCATTTAACAATGTGGCTTTAAAATCCTTTTTTTTTTCTTCAAAAGTTTAAATAACTAAGATTGATGTTCAACTGCAAATTTCAGTCCCACCTGGTCCACCAAAAGACCTGCATCATGTAGATGTTGACAAAACTGAGGTGTGGCTTCAGTGGAACTGGCCTGATCGCACAGGAGGAAGTGACATTACTGGGTTCTTGGTTGAGTATCAAGAGGAAGGTGAAAAGGACTGGATTGTTTTTAAGACGGTCAGCATTCCTGAGTGCCATGTGACTGGTCTGGAAGAGGGAAAGACCTATAGGTTCCGTGTAAAGACAGAAAATGCTATTGGCCTAAGTCGACCAGACACCACCGTGCCAGTACTTTGCCATGAAAAACTAGGTTCGATTTCTTTTTGTTCCATGTGACTCTTTATTTACATCATTTTTGTTGTTGACATCATTATTGACATCAAGTTGCGTTATTAATCATTCTATTGTTCACTTAAATTTTTTATTCCTTTCTTTGTAGTACCACCCATTGTCGAGGTTGATGTGAAGCTGATTGAGGGCATCATTGTTAAAGCTGGAAGCACTATTAGATTGCCTGCCATTATGAGAGGTCTTCCGATTCCCACAGCCAAATGGGTCATTGATGGAGAGGAAATCAAGAGTGAAGGAAATATAAAAATTGACACTGACAACTTCTCCACTGTTTTGAGCATTTCTGAATGTACAAGAAATCACACAGGAACCTATATACTCACAGTGTCTAACTCAGCAGGAAGTAAGACTGTTGCTCTAAATGTCACAGTACTTGATGTTCCAGCTGCCCCCATTGGTCCTGTTAACATTCTAGAAGTCACTCCTGACTCTATGGTCATTGAATGGCGTCCTCCCAAGGATGATGGTGGAAGCCCTGTCATTAATTATATTGTTGAGAAGAGGGAATCAAATAAGGAAACTTGGGGAGGAGTCAGTTCTGGAAGCACTGCCACAAGGCTCAAGATTTCACGGCTGCAAAAGGGAGCAGAGTATGTTGTGAGAATTCGTGCTGAAAATAAAATGGGAATTGGTGCACCTCTTGAAAGTGCACCAACTGTAGCCCGGCATCAGTTTGAGCCCCCTGGCCATCCTGGCAAACCAGTTGCATCTGACATTTCTGAGGATGCACTCACACTTGGATGGACAATGCCACTGTTTGATGGTGGCAGTCCAATCAGTGGTTACATTATTGAACGTAGACATAAGGGAGGAAAATGGATTCGAGTGAATAAAACACCTTGCAAAGATCTTAGATACAGAGTGCTTGGGCTTTTTGAAGGTAATGATTATGAGTTCAGAGTATTTGCTGAGAATATTGCTGGCTTTAGTGGACCCTCACCTATCTCAGATCCTGCCAAGCCATGCAGACCAATTACAGTTCCAGGACCTCCAATCAACCCTAAGATTAAGGACTACAGTTGCATGTATGCTGACTTGGTCTGGATCAAACCCACAAAAGATGGAGGCAGCCCAATCTTAGGATACATAGTTGAATGTCAGAAAGCGGGTGCAGAGTGGGAAAAGAGCAATAAGGATGATCTGATTAAGCAATGTGCTTATAGAGTAAAGGGACTGACAGAGGGCACTGAGTACAGGTTCCGTGTTAAAGCTGTCAACATGATTGGAGAAGGTGAGACACGGGAAGTCCCAGAGTCAGTTATTGCTAAGGATATCCTCATTCCTCCAGAAATTGAGATGGATGCCACATGTCGTGATCGTCTGACTGTCCGTGTTGGACATAACATTAATGTTATTGGATATGTGAAAGCAAGACCTGATCCACAAATCACATGGAGCAAAGGTGAAACTGTTTTGGAAAAAGACAAACGTACAACTCTAATAAACAACTTCCCAGTAGTGCAAATGCAGATCAAGGAAGCAACCAGAGCAGATCATGGAAAGTACACACTTAAGGCAGTCAATGACTCTGGAGAGGCCTCAGCTACTATTACAGTAAATGTTTTAGATAGACCTGGGCACTGCCAAAATCTGAGGTTGACATATGTAACTAAAAACTCTTGCATGGTATCCTGGGATGCTCCAGAGGACAATGGAGGCACTGAGATTACAAATTACATTGTGGAATGTCGGGAGCCTAGCATAAGAGCCTGGTCAATGATTTCATCTGACTGCACAAATCGCATGGTAAAGGCAAAGCTCATGGAAAACCATGAGTATTTATTCCGTGTGTCTGCAGAAAACAAGTGTGGTCCTGGACCAGCAACAGAAACCAAAACACCTATCCTTGCAATTGATCCACTTCAGAAGCCAGGTGAGCCAGAGAACTTCCATGTCAGTGATATTGGCAAGAACTTTGTTTTTCTTAAATGGAGAAAACCTGATTTTGATGGTGGCAGCCCTAACCTGGGTTACATTTTGGAGAGAAAATTAAAGGATGCTGAAGAATGGGAAAAGTTACATGATGGAATTCTAAAAGAAAAATTCTTCATGGTAGACAAATGTGTTGAGAACCAAACATATCAGTTTAGAATCAAATCAACAAATGATGGAGGAGAAAGCAACTGGGTTAGGACATCTGATATTCTTGTCAAAGAAGTAGTTCAGAAACCAGTTCTTGACCTGAAATTTACTGGTACCATTGTAGTTAAGGCTGGTGAATCAGTTAGACTTGAGGCTGGTCTAAGAGGAAAACCACAGCCTGAAGTTACATGGGTCAAGGACAAGGCTGCAGGTGATAATCCAAGAATCAGAATTGACACTGGACCAGATTACTCTAAATTCCTCATGACTAAAACCAGGCGTAGTGATACTGGAAAATACACAATCACTGCTACAAACTCAGCTGGATCCTTCATTGCATATGCAAATATTACGGTTTTGGATATACCAGGGCCTGTCAGAGATTTGAAGATTTCTGGCATTTCCACAGACAAGTGCAGAGTGGTATGGGATCCACCAGAGGATGATGGTGGTTGTGAGGTGGACAACTACATTCTAGAAAAATGTGAGACAAGAAGAATGGTTTGGTCCACTTACTCGGCCTCTGTTGTCACCAACTACTGTAATGTAACTCGCCTTGTTGAAGGAAATGAGTACATATTCAGGGTAAGAGCGGAAAACAAAATGGGAACTGGACCCCCAATGGAGAGTAAGCCTATTATTGCTAAGACGCAATACAACAGGCCTGGTGCACCTGACGCACCAGAGGTCACAAAAATTGGCAAAGAAGAGATGACTGTGGTATGGGCTCCACCTGAGAATGATGGTGGAAAGTCTATCACTGGTTACATTCTAGAGAGAAAAGAAAAACGGGCTGTTCGATGGGTCCCTGTCACCAAGAGCCCTATCTCTGAAAGGCGTATGAGGGTCACCAATTTGATCCCTAACCATGATTATCAGTTCCGGGTGAAAGCTGAAAATGAAGTAGGATTGGGAGAACCAAGCAAACCATCCAGACCTATCACTGCAAAAGATCCAATTGGTATGTATATATAATACTATGTATAGTCTGTAAAACATGTCTATTTATGTTTCTATATTTTTTCTCTATTTTCTCTATTTTTCTCTAAAATTCTCTATTTTTTTATATTATTAATGATGTATGTAAATGTTTTTAAACTAAGCTGATAATTTTTTATTTAACATTTAGAACCCCCTGGTCCTCCTGGCAGTCTTAAAGTAGTTGACAGCACAAAAACATCCATCACACTTAGCTGGGCAAAGCCTGTGTATGACGGGGGTGCTCCTATTATTGGATATCTGGTTGAAATGAGGGATAAAGTTGAAATGGAGGGTGAACAGGAAAGAGATCCAGAAGACGGCTGGAAGAAATGTAATACTGGTGGACAGCTTGTCCTCACTGAATTTACAATTCCTAACTTGGATGAAAGGAAGGAATATGAATTCCGTGTGTCTGCTCAAAACCAAGTTGGATGGGGCCGCCCTGCAAAACTCAAGGATGCAGTATCACCAAAGGAGATCAATGGTAAGGCCTTGTTTCAAATTGTCACTTGTATGATGAAACTTACTTGTATGGTGCACTTATTGTTCAGCACACTTATTTTGTTTTTATTTGTTTTTACTGCAGAGCCTCCAGAGATTGATCTTGATGCCTCTCTAAGAAAAGGACTCAGCGTTAGAGCGGGATGTCCTATCAGACTTTTTGCTACTATTAGGGGGAGACCAGCACCTAAAGTGACCTGGAAGCGCATGGGTGTTGATAACGTTATTAGGAGAGGCCATGTGGATCAGATTGACACAATGACCTTCCTTGTGATACCCGAGTGCTCACGTGAAGATTCTGGCAAATATTCTTTGACACTTTCAAATGCCTCTGGAGAAAAGGCTGTATTTGTTCGGGTTAAGGTCTTAGGTAAATTTGCATTAATGTAAAACTTACTACTTCTCATGCATTTTAAAATCAAGATAATTTAATTTCTGTCGAATCATTTTTATTGTCAATAAACTTGTTCCTGATGTTTATCAACAGATACCCCTGGTCCTGTTGGTGGACTGGAGGCAACCGATATCACAAAGACAACCTGCCAGCTTGCATGGCTACCTCCAGAAAATGATGGTGGTAGCCCTATCCTAAACTATGTTGTTGAGAAGCGTGAAGTAGACAGAAAGACATGGACAAGTTGCATAAATGACTTGAAGAAGACAAGCTTCAAAGTCACTAATCTGACACCTGGAGTAGAATACTATTTCCGTGTCATGGCAGTTAACAAGTATGGCATTGGGGTGCCTCAAGATTCTCCAAAGTCCTACCTGGCTACAGATCCCAAGAGTAAGTCTGTTGTCCACAGTATAACTTAATGTGTAATTTACAACAAATCTTTATAAAAAAAATAATTTCTATCTTATATCTTGTTTTTTTTTTCATTTGTAAAGGTGAACCTGATCCTCCAAAGAAGATGGATGTGTTGGAAATTACTAAAAACAGTGCAACTCTTGGGTGGCTGAAGCCACTTAGAGATGGTGGATCTAAAATTAATGGCTACATTGTTGACTACCAGGAGGATGGTAAACCCGAGGACAAGTGGACATCATACTCAGTTGTGAAAGACTTGACCATTGTCGTAGCTGGACTAAAAGAAAACACTAAATACCGATTCAGAGTTGCAGCAAGAAACGCTATAGGATGCAGTTTGCCGAGAGAAGCTGAGGGAATATTTGAGGTCAAAGAACAACTGAGTATGTATCCAAAGATGTTGTGTTTTCCCATTATTAACATGCCTTTTTTATTAACAATCTATTTAAATTGATGCATGAATCACACTCTGAATAATGAATCTTGTTTATTTTACAGTGGCACCAAGGATTATCGTGCCTGATATTGTTACAGCGAAGGCTGGATCTAAACTTACAGTTGAGGCTCTTGTGTCTGGAAAGCCTACACCAGTCACAAAATGGAAACGAGGAAGTGATGACATAGTTACATCTGATCGTCTCTTCATACAAAAGACACCAACCACAAGTGTCTTTATGATCAAGAATGTTACAAGGAAGGATAGTGGTTACTATAGTCTTTCTGCTGAAAACAGCATCTCCAAGGTCAACCAAATACTCCGAATAATCATTATGGGTGAGTTATATTTTAAAAAGCCTACAGTGTGTGAAAAGTCATTAAACTGAAAATGAGTTGTGGTAACTATTATTTTGTTATTTTATTTTAGACATCCCTGGTCCTCCAGAGGGTCCTTTAGAAATTCTTGAGGTGGATGTAGATTCATGCACACTTGCATGGAATTCACCTACTGAAGATGGTGGCAGCAACATCACTAACTACATTGTAGAGAAGTGTGACGTCACCAGAGGTGACTGGGTCACAGCCGCATCTTGCACCAAGACCAGCTGCAGAGTTGGAAAACTCACTCCTGGCAAAGAGTATGGCTTCCGTGTCCGTGCTGAAAATCGCTTTGGCATTTCAGAACCAATTTATGCAGAGAAAATAATTGCTAGACATCCATTTGGTAAGTCTCACATGTAGTCACAATACAAATATCAAACTGATTAGGATTTAATTACACAAATACAAATTCTGCAATTTCAGATCCACCCAGTGAGCCAAGAAATTGTTGTGTCAACAAAATCAACAAGGATTTTGTTGTGTTGTCCTGGGAAATACCTGTGAGCGATGGTGGCAGTCCCATCATTGGATATTCCATTGAGCGCAAAGAAAGAAATAGCATTCTGTGGGTCAAGGCAAATGAGGTCCTTGTTCGTGCAACTGAATATACATGCTCTGGCCTCATTGAGGGTCTGGAGTACACATTCAGAGTGTCTGCTGTCAACAAGGCAGGACAAGGCAAACCGAGCAAGCAGACTGATTTTATCACTGCAAGAACACAAGTTGGTATGTGCAAAAAAGGAGAAAACTTTCAGTTACTCCTAATCAAAGTTTTATGATATGCATCGTAAACAATTAAAATTTTTATTTCTTTCCTCAGATCCACCTGGTAAACCTCAAGTTCTTGACGTCACAAGAAATTCAGTTTCTCTTGTATGGAGCCGCCCAAAACACGATGGTGGTAGCAAACTCATTGGCTATTATGTTGAGTCTCTGAAACTTCCTGGTGACAAATGGGTGCGTATCAATTCAAGCTGCCAGAACGTGCCAAAAGAAGAATTTATTGTCCCTGGACTTGAGGAGGGAGCCCAATACAAGTTCAGAATAATTGCAAAGACAGCAATTAATGTCAGTCTGCCCTCAGAGGAATCTGATGATATCCCAATTATTGCTGAGCATGGTAAAAACATTTACATTTCACCAATAATGTAACAATTCCCTGTTTATCAACTTCATACTTCAATGTTTGTGCCTTGTTTTGTAATACTTCAGTTCCACCAAGGGTTGAGATTGGTCTTGAAATGAAGAACTTAATTGTTGTCAAAGCTGGAGCAAATGTCTGCCTTGAGGCTGAAGTTTATGGAAAACCAATGCCAAAAGTCACATGGAAGAGAGATGGTTTTCCATTGAAATTGGTTGAAGGCATAAAAATGACTCAGAAGATACATCTTTTCTGCCTGGAGCTGTTCTCTGTGACAAGAAAGGAGTCTGGAGAATACACCATTGTTGCTGAGAACCCAAGTGGAACTAAGTCAGGCAACATTAAATTGAAGGTTTTAGGTAAGTTAATAACTTGCACAAACATAGGCATGTCATGTTCTTCCATTATAATGGCATTGTGTTTGCTGCCATTAGTTTGTTATCTGTAATCAAGAAATTCGTTATTTTGTTGCAGACAAACCTGGACCCCCAGCATCAGTGAAGATAAGTCATGTTTTTGCAGACCGTGTAAAACTGAGGTGGGAGCCACCTCTTGCTGATGGTGGTTCTGAAATTACAAACTACATTATTGACAAACGAGAAACAAGCAGAGCTAACTGGGCACAAGTTACTGCCAATATTGGTGGTCATATAACAGACTGTTCCGTGGAGAAACTGATTGAAGGCCATGAATATGAGTTCCGCATCAGTGCTGAAAACAAGTATGGTGTTGGAGACCCAATTGTGACTAACTCTGTAATCGCCAAGAATCCATTTGGTAAAATTTTATTCTTACTTGTTCACATTTTGTTTCCACTTTAAATATCACTTATATATTCAGTTAATTATTTTGCTCATAGATGTGACTTTAAAATTCTCTAATATTGCCACCTAAATATCTTTTTGATTTTCTGAATTCAGATGTTCCAGGACCATGCGAACCTCCAGTTATAACTAATATCACCAGAGATCACATGACTGTTAGTTGGAAGGCCCCTGCTGATGATGGCAAGGCTCCTATTCTTGGATACATGGTTGAGAAGCGTGAAACTCAAGACCTCAACTGGGCTAAAGTTAATAGAAGACCAGTTATTGATAGGACAATTAAAGCTGGAGGTCTCACAGAGGGATCTGAGTATGAATTTAGAGTTATTGCAATCAATAAAGCTGGTCTTGGGAAACCAAGTGATCCATCTGCTGGTGCATTGGCAGTAGACCCAGTGTGTAAGTACCAATTTATTCAAACAATATTTGACTAGTTGGCAATATGGAGTTTAAGCTTATGCTTTTTATTGTGGTTTCACCATAGATCCACCTGGACCACCCGCTTTTCCAAAGGTCATTGACTCTACACACAGTTCAATCAGTTTGTCCTGGAGCAAACCCGCCTATGATGGTGGATGTGAAATCCTAGGCTACCTTGTTGAGTTCAAGAGAGCAGATGCAGAAGATTGGATGAAGTGCAATGTGCCAAAGAATCTCCAAGCAACAAAGTTTGTTGTTACTGGTCTTATGGATAACACTGAGTACCAGTTCCGTGTTACTGCTGTAAACAAGATTGGATTTGGCGAGCCAAGTGAAGTTCCTGGAAAACATATGGCAAAGGACATCTTGCGTAAGTATATTTCATAACAGAATTGTCAATACATGTTTCATTTTAACTACATTTAAAGACTTTTTCTTAATTCTTCTTTTTGTCTCAGTTCCCCCTGAGGCTGAACTTGATGCAGATCTCAGAAAAGCCTTAGTTTTACGTGCTGGAGTCACAATGAGAATTTACGTGCCCCTGAGAGGGCGTCCTGCTCCAAAAGCAACATGGACAAAGGTCAATGCTAACCTGAAGGAGAGACAAGGTCTTATGATCCAAACAACTGAATGGGACACTTATCTTTATTGTGAGGATATCAACAGATATGATGCTGGCAAATATGTCCTAACTTTAGAAAACAGCAGCGGTACCAAGTCATACACCATTGTTGTTAAAGTACTAGGTAAGCTATATTTCCTAAAAAATAATTTTTATTTGAGGTTTATTGTTAGCTGTTTTACATATCTAACTACAATCTTTCAAATTACACAGACACACCTGGGCCACCGCTTAATCTGATTGTCAAAGAGACCTCAAAAGACCATGTGTCCATAACTTGGGACGCTCCATTAGTTGATGGTGGTAGTCCTGTCAAGAGCTATGTTGTTGAAAAACGTCTGGCTGAAAGAAAAGCATGGACCTGCGTTGCTCCAGAGTGCCCGAAAACATCTTTTAGGATTACAAATCTTGAAGCTGGTAAAGCTTATTGTTTCAGAGTCCTGGCTGAAAATATATATGGCATTGGTGAGGGCTGTGAGACAGCGGGACCAGTCAAAGCCTCAGGTGAGACTTCTTTGTTCCATAGTATTGCGCACAACACAAAGGAACTTAGCAATAAGTCATGAGATGCTGTGCTATATTGTAAATATAATCATGGCTCAAGGGTGTTGTTTGACATGCATCTGTTGGAACTGGCAGAATTGGAACTGTGGAGTCTGTTTTATAAATCTTTTTTTAATTCTTTATACACCTTTTTTAATTCTTTATAAATCTTTTTCAGAGCAACCTGGACCTGTTACAGACTTTAAATCTTCAGGAGTCACCAAGAATTCTTGCACTCTTGGTTGGAAGAAACCGATCAGTGATGGTGGAAGCCACATTGTTGCATATGTTTTAGAGATCTGTGAAGGTGAAGACAAATGGAAGGAGCTCATGAAGTCCAAGCTCACTCACTACACAATAAATGATCTTACAGAAGGGAAGGAGTACTTTTTCAGAGTAAAAGCCGTTAATGAAGCAGCTGAAGGACCTCCAACTGAGCTCATGGTCTTGGCTAAAGATCAAATAGGTATATGTGTAATGTATCTAATAGTTACATTTGTGTCAAGGTGGTCATGTAGCAATAATGTTCCCTAAATTCGTTTATGTTCCTTGTCTTTTTACAGTCCTGCCCGACTGTAACCTTAAAGGCTTTCCAGACTCTAGCTATGTGGCAAAGGAAGGAAGCACTGTTCGTCTCAATATTCCTATTATTGGTATCCCTGCTCCAGCAGTCACATGGAAAAAGGGTGACATTACATTATCCGATAGTGGCAGAATCTCAGTTGAATCAACTACAACAAACACAACTCTGCTAATTCGTGACTGTCACAGAGGTGACGCTGGCAAATTCACCATCATTTTGAGAAACAGTGCTGGAACAAAAGAAGCAGCTATTGACTTTAAAGTTGTTGGTAAGCCTGGAATCTGCACAGGTCCCTTCAAGTTTGATGAAATCACAGCAGAAGGAATTACTGTAGAATGGGGTCCACCCAAAGATGATGGTGGATCAGAAATTACCAATTTTTTCTTGGAGAAGAGGCAATCTACTGCTAACAAGTGGGCCACAGTTGCTTCTGCAATTCAGAAAAACACTATGAGAGTTACAAGACTTCATGATGGAACAGAATATATCTTCAGAGTTTGTGCTGAAAATAAATATGGAGTTGGAGAGTTCCTTAGATCTGATCCAGTGGTTGCTAAACATCCATTCAGTAAGTATTTAAAATTAAATGCAATGTGTTGTTTTTCTTTGCTTTATGCAGTTTCCACATTAAATACATACTCTGCCTCACACCAGATGCACCCGAAGCTCCGGCACCACCAGAGGTTGTGAGCATTCGCCATGAGTCTGCTATTCTAACATGGTCTGATCCAAAAGATACTGGAGGCTCACCCATCACTGGTAAAAAAACAAAAAAACACCATTTTTTTTCCACAGTTTCCACAGTTTGTCATACTGAAACATTTTTTATTCCTTATATAGGATATTATGTGGAATTCAAAGACCGAAATAGCTTAATGTGGAAGAGAGCCAGCAAGACACCTTTGAGAGTTAAAGAGTGCAGAGTGACTGGTTTGATTGAAGGCCTGGAATATGAATTTAGGGTCATAGCTATGAATGCTGCTGGACTTGGTAAACCAAGCAAAGCAACTGAAGCACTTATTGCTCTTGACCCAATTGGTAAGTCTAAGTGTGTGCTCTTTTAAGATGTTCTACTAGAAAAAAATACATATGGTATTTGTTTTTCAATAAATGTCTTTTCTGCAGATCCTCCTGGAAAACCTGATGTCATCAGTGTCACAAGAAACAGCGTGACACTCATTTGGACTCAACCGAAGTATGATGGTGGCCACAAACTGACAGGCTATTTTGTTGAAAAATTAGAGCATCCAGGAAAGGCATGGATGAAAGCCAACCACGTGAATATCCAAAGCTGTGCATACACTGTAACAGACCTACAGGAAGGCTGTACTTATGAGTTCAGAATAAGGGCTAAGAATGCTGCAGGAGCTATCAGTGCTCCTTCAGAGAAAACTGAGTCTCTTGTCTGCAAAGATGAATATGGTATGATATATTTCAGGTTTTAATGAATTTCAATAACATTATTCAATAATCTATGATCTATAATCACAAAAATGATTTTAATTATTATTTAAATTCTTACAGAACCACCCACTATTACAATTGATCCTGAAATGAAGGATGGTGTGACTGTGAAGGCTGGAGAAACTATTGTCATAACTGCATCAAGCATTCTTGGCAAACCACCACCTACAGCTGTGTGGTCTAAGGGTGGAAGGGAATTCAAGTCTTCAGATATTGTTCAAATTACAAGCACTCCAACATCTTCAACTTTGTCTATTAAGTATGCCAACAGAAAGAACACTGGAGAATACACCATTACTGCAAGCAATCCCTTTGGTATCAAAGAAGAAAAGGTCAAAGTGAAAATCCTTGATGTGCCTGGACCTCCAGGTCCTATTGAACCCAGTAGTGTCTCTGCTGAGAAATGCACATTGACATGGTTGCCACCAGAAGAGGATGGTGGCAGCACTATCAAATCATATATAATAGAAAAGAGAGAAACTAGCCGCCTTCTCTGGACAAAGCTTGCTGAAGATGTTATGGATTGCCGCTATGTTGCTAGTAAACTGATTAAGGGAAATGAATACATATTCCGTGTTTCTGCTGTAAATCAGTATGGTGTTGGTGACGCAACACAGTCTGGACCAGTTAAAATGGTTGATAGCTTTGGTAAGATTATTTCAATTTTTATTTTTCAGTCAATTATTGTCCATATACTATTGTAAAAAAAAAATCCATATACTGTTGTAAAAAAAAAAATTTCTTTTTCCTTTTCACATTGATTGCAGGACCTCCAGGGCCACCATCAAAACCTGAAATTGATCATGTCAGTGGAAATGCTGTAACCATTTCCTGGAAGAGACCAACTGTGGATGGAGGATGCGACATTAGAGGCTATAGTGTTGAACGAAAAGAGAGACGAGGTATGAGATGGGTGAGAGCTTCAAAGAAGACCATTTCAGATCTTCGTTATAAGGTTTCAGGCCTGACAGAGGGAGTTGAATACGAATTCCGCGTAACTGCAGAAAATAAGGCTGGTTTTGGTGAGCCCAGTGAGCCATCACAACCTGTATTGACAAAGGACATTGCATGTAAGTAAAATTTTTTTTTTAATATTTACAGATATTTATTTTATTTTGTTTGTCTCAAAATCAATCTGTTCATTATTTACCTTTCTTTCTTTCAGATCCACCAGGGCCTCCATCCAACACACGAATTACCGACACCACCAAAACTACTGCTACATTTAACTGGGGCAGACCCTTCTATGATGGTGGACTTGAAATAACAGGATACATTGTTGAGCATAAAAAGGAAGGAGATGATGATTGGGTTCAAGACACAACTACTCCATTGAGAATTACTGAATATGTAGTTTCCAATCTACAATCAGGAGGAAAATATCATTTCAGGGTCAGTGCAATGAATTCAGAAGGACAGGGTGAACCCTCTGAAGTTGAGAAAGTTGTAGAACTTGTGGATCGAGAGGAAATCCCTGATTTTGAACTTGATGCAGAGCTTAGACGAACACTTGTTGTAAGATCAGGTGGCTCAATCCGTATTTTTGTACCAATCAAGGGTCGGCCAGCTCCAGAAGTAACATGGTATAAAGAAGATGCACCTCTTAAAGGTCGTGCTCACATTGACGCTACAGAATCATACACACTAGTAGTCATCCCTGAGTGTACTAGATATGATGCTGGTAAATATGTCCTAACATTAGAGAATGTTGCTGGAAAGAAGACTGGATTTGTCAACGTTCGTGTTGTTGACACCCCAGGGCCTCCAATAAATTTGAAACCAAGAGAAATCACAAAACACAGCATCACTCTACAGTGGGAGATTCCAATTATTGATGGTGGTTCAAAAATCAAAAATTATATTATTGAGAAGCGTGAGGCAACACGAAAAGCTTATTCAGCTATTGCTACTAACTGGCAGAAATGCTCCTACAAGATTCCAGACTTAGAAGAAGGAGCTGAATATTACTTTAGAGTTTCTGCAGAAAATGAAATGGGCATTGGTGAACCAGCAGAGACACCTGAACCAATCAGAGCTTCTCAGGCTCCTTCTGCACCAGATAATCTGATTGTTTCAGATGTGACTAAGGATACAGCAACTCTTGCATGGACAAAACCAAAATATGATGGTGGGACTCGAATCACTGGCTATGTCATAGAGGCTCAACAGAAAGATTCTGATCAATGGACCCATGTGACAACAATAAAGGCTCTGGACTATACTGCAACAGAGTTGGTGGAAAATGCAGAATATGTGTTCCGGATCTTTGCAGTGAACAGCTCAGGCAGGAGTGAACCCCGTGAAAGCCGACCAGCTGTAATTAAGGAGCAAACCACAGGTCCAGCGTTTGACCTTAGAGGCATATATCAAAGGATTGTGGTAGCTAGAGCAGGTGATAATCTTAAAGTAGAGATACCTGTTCTGGGGCGACCAAGACCAATTGTTGTATGGAAGAAAGAAGATCAGGAACTTAAACAGACACAAAGAATTAATGTTGAAAATACCACAACTTCTACAATTCTTAACATTAATGAAATTAAAAGGAAAGATGGAGGACAGTATTCAATGACTGGAAAGAACATTTTAGGAATTGTGACTGAAAATATTACTGTTCAAGTACATGATACCCCAGGACCTCCAACTGGACCAATAAAGTTGGATGAAGTTTCTTGTGACTATGTGATAATATCATGGGAAGCTCCAGAAAATGATGGAGGAGTGCCTATTAATAACTACATTGTCGAGATGCGTGAGACCACTGGCACATCCTGGGTGGAACTGGCAGCAACTGTTATCCGCACAACATTCAAAGCTGCACGCCTTACAACTGGAATTGAATATCAGTTCCGTGTTAAAGCTCAGAACCGATATGGTGTTGGGCCTTACATAACATCAGAAGCAGTGGTGGCTGCATATCCATTTGATGTTCCAGGACAGCCAGGAATTCCACAAATAGTTGCCTTCACCAAGGATTCCATAACAATCAGCTGGAATGAACCTTCATCAGATGGAGGTAGTCCAATTTTGGGATACCACATTGAGAGGAAAGAGAAGAACAGCATACTGTGGCAGAGGATCAGCAAAGCTCTTGTGGTTGGCAATATGTTTAAATCCTCTGGTTTGATGGATGGTATTGCATATGAATTCCGTGTTATTGCAGAAAATATGGCTGGTCTCAGTAAAGCAAGCAAACCTTCTGAGATGACATATGCACTTGATCCTGTAGACCCTCCTGGTCAACCTGTGGCACTAAATATTACTAGACATGAAGTAACTATTCAGTGGACAAAGCCAGAAGGTGATGGTGGCTTCTCAATAACTGGATATACAATAGAAAAAAGAGAACTTCCCAGTGGTCGCTGGCTTAAAGCCAACTTCAGCAACATTCATGAGACAAACTTCACTGTTAGTGGTCTCACAGAAGATGCTTCTTATGAATTCCGTGTACTGGCAAGGAACTCAGCTGGTGCTGTCAGCAAACCATCTAAACCGTCAGAGGTCATAATCTGCAGAGATGATATTGAGGAGCCAAAGATTGATGTTGATGCAAGTTTCAGTAGTGTGGTGGTTGTGAAGGCAGGAGAGGTCTTCAAGCTTGATGCAAATGTTACAGGTCGACCAATTCCATCATTGGTTTGGACTAAAGATGGAAAGGAGCTTGAAGATACAGGAAAACTAGAGATCAAAACTGGAGATTTCTATACTTGTTTGATTCACAAAGATTCTTTACGTAGAGATGGTGGTGCATACACTTTAACTGCGAGCAATCCTGGAGGATTTGCCAAATTTGTCTTTAATGTTAAAGTTCTTGACAGACCTGGCCCACCTGAGGGACCACTCCATGTTACAGACATGACAACAGAGAAATGTATTCTATCATGGCTGCCACCACTTCATGATGGAGGAGCAAAGATTGAATATTACATCATTCAAAGACGTGAAACAAGTAGGCTTACCTGGACAAATGTAGCCACAGACTTACAAGTAAACCGTTATAAGGTTACAAAGTTGCTGAAAGGAAATGAATACATCTTCAGAGTGATGGCTGTGAACAAATATGGAGTTGGAGAACCTGTTGAATCTGAGCCCGCTGTTGCCACCAATCCATATGTACCTTCTGATCCTCCACAGACCCCAGAAGTAACTGCAATCACAAAAGATTCAATGGTAGTATGTTGGGGGCATCCTGAAAACAATGGAGGAAGTAGTATAAATACTTATATAATTGAAAGAAGAGATAAAACTGGTCTTCGTTGGGTTAAATGCAATAAAAGGACAGTGACTGATCTGCGCTTCAAAGTGTCTGGTCTAACACCTGGACATGAGTATGAATTTAGAATCTTTGCTGAAAATGCTGCTGGCTTAAGTGCTTCAAGCCCTTCAAGTCCATTCTACAAGGCATGTGACACAATATTCCAACCTGGACCCCCTGGAAATCCTAGAGTTTTGGACACAACTAAGTCATCTATTACTATTGCATGGAATAAACCAGTTTATGATGGTGGCTCTGACATCACAGGATATACTGTTGAAATATGCCTGCCTGAGGAAGATGAATGGACAATTGTCACTCCAAGGCAGGGACTGACAGCAACATCGTTCACCATAACAAACCTTATTGAAAACCAAGAGTACAAAATCAATATTTCAGCTCTTAACTGCGAGGGTGTGGGTGAACCTGCCTCTGTCCCTGGTTCACCTAAAGCAGAAGACAGACTTCTTCTACCTGAAATTGAGCTTGACTCAGATCTTCGCAAATTAGTAAACATCAGAGCATGCAGCACCTTAAGATTATTTGTGCCAATTAAAGGAAGACCTGCACCAGAAGTAAGATGGTCAAGAGAGAATGGTGAACCCCTTGATAGAGCATTAATTGAAATTACACCATCATTCACCACACTGCGTATTGAGAATGTTGACAGGTTTGATGGAGGAAAATATATGCTTACAGTGGAAAACAGTTCAGGAGTCAAAACAGCCTTTATTAATGTTCGTGTGCTCGACACTCCTGGTGCACCACAAAACCTTACAATCAAGGAAATCACAAGAGATTCAGTTTCACTCATTTGGGATCCTCCAATCATTGATGGAGGATCAAGAATTAGGCATTACATTGTTGAAAAACGTGAATCAACAAGAAAAGCATACTCCATTGTTAATGCTTGTTGCCCCAAAACAAGTTGGAAAATTGGAGATTTACAAGAGGGAAGTCTGTATTGCTTCAGAGTTTTGGCTGAAAATGAGTTCGGTGTTGGTCTTCCAGTAGAAACACCAGAGGCTATTAAAGTTTCTGAGAGGCCTCTTCCTCCTGGAAAAGTGACTCTGAAGGAAGTAACTGGCAACAGTGTAACACTATCTTGGGAGAAGCCAGACCATGATGGAGGAAGCAGAATTACTGGTTATGTTGTTGAAATGCAATGGAAAAATAGTGAAAAATGGACCCAAGTAATGACTGTTAAAGTAACAGAAGCAGTTGTTGTTGGTCTGACACAAGGTGAAGAATACTCCTTCCGTATTTCAGCAACTAATGAAAAAGGAATTAGTGATCCACGTTCACTTAATGTTCCTGTTGTTGCAATGGATGTTATTATTGCTCCATCTTTCAAACATTTATTCAACACATACAGTGTTCTGGCAGGTGATGATCTTAAAATTAATGTGCCTTATGTTGCTCAGCCCAAGGCAGCAGTTACCTGGCATAAAGATGGTATTGCTCTGAAAGAGACCACAAGAGTAAATGCTGAAGTAGCAGAGAAACATCTTTTCCTTGTGATAAAGGAGGCCACACGGGATGATGTGGGCAAATATACTATTAAACTGACTAACTCCGCTGGTGAGGCTACAACAGACATCAATGTTATTGTACTTGATAAACCTGGCCCTCCAACTGGCCCAATCAAAATAGATGAGGTAACTGCAGACAGTGTTACTCTGTCATGGCAGCCTCCAGAATATGAAGGTGGATGTTCCATTAATAACTATATTGTGGAAAAGAGAGATACATCTACTACAAACTGGCAGATTGTGTCAGCAACAGTAGCTAGAACAACAATTAAAGCTGCAAGATTGAAGACTGGCTGTGAATATCAGTTTAGGATTGCTGCTGAAAATAGGTATGGAAAGAGTTCAGTTCTTCTTTCTGAGTGCGTTGTTGCACAATATCCCTTTGAGATTCCAAGTCCACCAGGAACACCCATTGTACAATCTGCCACTAAAGAAAGCATGGTTATTGTGTGGAACAAATCTAGTAGTGATGGTGGAAGCAAGATTTTAGGGTATCACATTGAGAGTAAGGAAAGAAACAGCCTTTTGTGGGTGAAACAAAATAAAATGCTTATCCCAGACACAAGATTCAAGATAGGAAATCTTGAAGAAGGCATTGAATATGAATTCAGAGTTTATGCTGAAAATATAGTTGGTCTAAGCAAAGCAAGCAAAATATCAGAAATCCAGGTGGCTAGAGATCCATGTGATCCTCCAGGCAAACCTGAAGCAGTGATTG
Organism: Ambastaia sidthimunki; assembly: GCA_036877625.1. Lineage (NCBI taxonomy): Eukaryota > Metazoa > Chordata > Actinopteri > Cypriniformes > Botiidae > Ambastaia > Ambastaia sidthimunki. Next base: position 73,821 of record JAZGTK010000255.1, read on the forward strand.
TCACAAGAAGCTCTGTAACACTGAGGTGGACACCACCACAGTTTGATGGTGGCAGCAAGATCACTGGATATCTCATTGAGAAGAAAGAGTTGCCTAATGGCCGTTGGATGAAAGCCAGTTTTACTAATATTATTGAGACTGAATTTGTTGTCAGTGGTTTGATAGAAGAACAGCAATATGAGTTCCGTGTCATTGCAAGAAATGCTGCAGGTGTGTCCAGTGCTCCATCGGATAGTACTGGTGCAATCACAGCAAAAGATGAAGTTGATCCACCTCTAATCGATTTGGATGCCAAATATTCTCAAACAATTGTTGTTAATGCTGGAGAATCATTTAAGATTGAAGCAGGCATTCTTGGCAAACCTATCCCTTCAGTTCATTGGATAAAAGCTAATGAAGAAATTTCAAATACTGCTAGACTCGAGATCAAGAATACTGATTTTACAACTACTCTCAGTGTCAAGGAGGCTATTCGTGTTGATGGAGGACAGTATACTTTGCTACTGAAAAATGTTGGTGGAGAGAAATCAGTAAGCATAAATGTCAAGGTTCTAGACAGACCTGGCCCCCCAGATGGCCCTGTTTCAATCTATGGGGTTACCAGTGAAAAGTGTTGCATTGCCTGGAAAACTCCATTGCATGATGGAGGTGCTGAGGTGTCTCATTACATCATTGAAAGAAGAGAGACTAGCAGATTAGTTTGGACTGTTGTGGAATCTAAGGTACAAACCCTTAATCTCAAGATTACAAAACTTCTTCCTGGAAATGAGTATATTTTCAGAGTGATTCCTGTAAATAAATATGGAATTGGTGAGCCCCTTGAATCTGATCCAGTGATTGCAGCAAATCCATTTGTCCCACCTGATGCACCAACTAATGTTGAAGTGTCAAATATAACGAAGGATTCAATGGTTATCACATGGGAAAGACCAACTAATGATGGTGGCAACCCAATATCAGGATATATAATTGAAAAGAGAGACAAAGAAGGCGTTAGATGGACAAGATGCAATAAACGTGTAGTGAGTGAACTACGCTTTAGAGTAACAGGACTTCTTGAAAACCGAAGTTATGAATTCCGTGTGACTGCTGAAAATGCAGCTGGACTTGGCAAACCAAGTCCCACCACAGTGTATTTCAAAGCAGTGGATCCAGTCTTCAAGCCAGGTCCACCAAACAACCCGAAAGTTATTGATGTTTCAAGAGCATCTGTTGTCTTGCATTGGGGTAAGCCTATTTATGATGGTGGATGTGAGATTCAAGGCTATATTGTTGAAGCTTGTGAAGGCACATCTGATGAATGGACAATGTGCACACCACCTTCAGGAATAACAGAGACAAGATTTGAAGTTAAAAAACTGCTTGAAAAACATGAGTATAAATTCAGAATATGTGCCATAAATAAAGTTGGCGTTGGGGAAACTGCTGATATACCAGGATCCATTCTCTTGGATGATAAACTTGAAGCACCAGATATTGATCTTGATGCTGACCTGAGGAAGATGATTACTGTTAGGGCTGGAGGCTCTCTTAGATTGTTTGTTCCTATCCGTGGCCGGCCCACCCCTGAAGTTAAGTGGGGAAAGGCTGAAGGTGAAATCAATGAGGCAGCACAGATTGATGTTACCAGTAGTTACACTTCCCTCATAATTGAAAATGTTAATAGATTTGACAGTGGAAAATACACTTTAACTCTGGAGAATGCCAATGGAACAAAATCTGCATTTATAAGTGTCAGAGTATTAGATACTCCTGATGCACCTGCAAATTTCCGTGTGAAGGAAATAACAAAGAATTCAGTCACTCTTACCTGGGAGCCACCTTTGCTGGATGGTGGTGCTAAAATAAAAAGTTATATTGTTGAAAAACGAGAGAGTACAAGAAAAGTGTACTCTCCAGTTGCTACCTGCAACAAGATGACATGGAAAATTGAACCTCTCCAAGAGGGAAGCATCTACTTCTTTAGAGTTCTTGCAGAAAATGAACATGGTGTTGGTCTGCCTGCAGAGACCTTAGAACCACTAAAAATCTCAGAGGTGCCACAACCCCCTGGTAAAGTTTCTGTAGTGGATGTTACACGAAAGACTGTGTCTCTCACCTGGGAAAAACCAGAACATGATGGAGGCAGCAGAATTACCCACTATGAAGTTGAAATGCAGGCAAAAGATCAGGATAAATGGTCTCTATGTGCTCAAGTAAAATCTCTTGATACTGTTGTAACTAACTTAGTCCAAGGTGGAGAGTACAACTTCAGAGTCATTGCGGTTAATGACAAAGGAAAGAGTGATCCCAGACTCCTGGCAAATCCTGTTGTTGCAAAAGATCTTGCTATTGAGCCCTCAGTGAGAACAAAGCTTAGCACCTACAGTGTACAGGTTGGGCAAGATTTGAAAATTGAATCACGAATTACTGGCCATCCAAAACCAACAATTACATGGACCAAAGATGGTTTAGCTTTGAAACAGACTACAAGAGTAAATGTTGCTGACAGTGCACAACATACCACCCTAAATATCAAAGATGCTACAAGAGAAGATTGTGGTATGTATAGTATTACTGTGGCTAACGTACTTGGACAAAAGGAAGCCACTTTTGAAATAATTATACTTGAAAAACCTGGACCACCAACAGGCCCAATCAGGATTGATGAAGTAAGTGCAGAGAGCATTACACTCTCTTGGGATCCACCAACATATACTGGAGGCTGCCAGATTTCAAATTATATTGTTCAAAAAAGAGATACAACCACAATCAACTGGGTAGTTGTTTCTGCAACAGTGGCAAGGACAACACTTAAAGTTGGAAATTTGAAAACTGGAGCAGAATACCAGTTCAGGATCTTTGCTGAAAATAGATACGGTAAAAGCTATGGCATTGACTCAGACCCAGTACTTGCCCAGTATCCTTTCAAGGAGCCTGGACCTCCAGGAACCCCATTTGTGTCTGCATTCACAAAAGACTCTATGGTTGTTGAGTGGCACAAACCAGTCTCAGATGGTGGAAGTGCTATTTTAGGATATCATCTTGAAAGAAAAGAGAAAAACAGCATTCTTTGGACAAAAATCAATAAAACACTTATTCAAGACACCAGGTTTAAAACATCTCCTTTGGAGGAGGGCATTGAATATGAGTTTAGAGTATATGCTGAAAACATGGTTGGAATTGGAAAATGCAGCAAACTCTCTGAGGGTTGTGTGGCACGTGACCCATGTGACCCACCAGGTACACCTGTGCCAGTGATTGTGACAAGGCATTCTGTAAAACTTAGATGGACACGACCAGAATATGATGGAGGCAGTCTTGTCACTGGATATGTTGTGGAAAAGCGAGACCTTCCAGAAGGTCGTTGGATGAAAGCTAGTTTTGCAAACATTCTTGAAACTGAATTTACAGTCACAGGTCTGACAGAAGACTGTAAATATGATTTCAGAGTTATTGCCAGAAATGGTGCTGGATCAATCAGTAGACCCTCTGAGAGCACAGGCCCAATTACAGCAAAGGATGAAGTTGAACCACCAACTTATGAGATTGCTTCAGAGTATAGCCAGATTTTGACACTGAATGCAGGAGAAACATTTACACTTGAAGCATCAGTACTAGGAAAGCCAATTCCAACAATGCAGTGGTTTAAGGGTAATGTGGAAGTTGAAAATTCAGCTAGAGCAGAGATCAAAAACACAGACTGTAAAGCAATCCTTGTTGTCAAAGATGCTATTAGAATTGATGGAGGACAGTACACATTGCACCTCACTAATGTGGCTGGAACAAAGTCTGTTCCCTTTAATGTAAAAGTGCTTGATAGACCTGGACCCCCAGAAGGGCCTTTGACTGTCTCTGGTGTAACATGTGAAAAGTGTTCGTTGTCATGGCTACCTCCACAGCATGATGGTGGCAGCAGCATTTCCCATTATGTCATACAGAAGAGAGAAACAAGTCGTCTTGCTTGGACTGTAGTTTCAAGTGACTGTGTTGCAACCATGTTTAAAGTTACTAAGCTTCTACAAGGAAATGAATACATCTTCCGTGTTATGGCTGTAAACAAATATGGTGTTGGTGAACCACTTGAATCTGCACCAGTGATTATGAGAAATCCTTTTGTTCCAGCTGGGCCACCTAAAGATATAGAAATAACAAATATTTCAAGAGACTCTATGACAGTATGCTGGACTCGTCCTGAGACTGATGGTGGGAGTGAGATTGTTGGTTACATTGTGGAGAAAAGAGACAGAGCTGGTGTCCGATGGACAAAATGTAACAAGCGCAGAGTCACAGACTTGCGTTTTAGGGTCACAGGCTTGACAGAGGATCATGAATATGAATTTAGGTTATCTGCAGAGAATGCTGCAGGAGTTGGACAACCAAGTCCACCAACTATTTATTACAAAGCTTGTGATCCAACATTTAAGCCTGGTCCTCCAACTAATGCACACCTTGTTGACACTACAAAGAATTCAGTTACCATTGCATGGAATAGACCAATATATGATGGTGGTTTGGACATCCAGGGCTTTGTTGTTGAGATATGTAAAGCTGATGATGAAGAAGAATGGATCACATGTACCCCATCTTCTGGATTAAATGATACTAAATTTACAGTAACTAAACTCACTGAACACCAAGAATACAAAGTCCGCATATGTGCCCTGAATAAGCTGGGTGTTGGTGAGCCAGTGGCCATCCAAGGAACTGTCAAACCAGTGGATAAGATTGATATGCCTGAAATTGAACTTGACTCGGAGCTGCGAAAAGGTATTGTTGTGCATGCTGGAGGATCTATGAGAATCCGCATACCCTTCAAAGGACGTCCCACTCCTGAGATAAATTGGACCAAGGATGAAGGAGATTTACCAGATAAAGTCCAAGTAGAAAAGGGACCAGATTATACACAGTTGTCAATTGACATATGTGACAGAAATGATGCTGGGAAATATACTCTGACTTTAGAAAACAATGCTGGTACTAAGTCAGCATTTGTCTCAGTTAAAGTACTGGATACACCTGGTGCTCCACTGAACCTTATTGTGAAAGATGTAACAAAAAATTATGTTACTCTTGTTTGGGAGCCTCCCCTCATTGATGGTGGTTCAAAAATAAAAAATTATATAGTTGATAAGCGTGACTCTAAAAGAAAAGGATTTTTAAATATTACTACAAAGTGTACAAAGACTAGTTACAGAGTTGGCAATCTTTCTGAGGGTGGTATTTATTATTTTAGAGTCATGGCAGAAAATGAGTTTGGAATTGGTCTGCCTGTAGAAACAGAAGAATCTGTAAAGACAGCAGATCCTCCTTTGCCTGTTGGCAAGGTCACTTTGACTGATGTGACAAAAACCACTGCATCACTGTCCTGGGATAAACCAGATCATGATGGAGGAAGTAGAATCTTAGGTTATTATGTTGAGATGCAGCCAAAAGGATCAGAAGATTGGGCAGTAGCTACAGTCACAAAGACATGTGAGGGTACAGTCACAGGACTAAGTTCAGGACAAGAGTACTTCTTCAGAATTCTAGCCTACAATGAGAAGGGAAAAAGTGATCCAAGGCCTTTAGCAGCTTCTGTGATTGCTAAAGATGTTACTATTGAACCAAGCTTCAAACTGCTTTTTACCACATACAGTGTTCAAGCTGGTGAAGATCTTAAAGTGGAAATACCATTTAGAGGACGTCCAACTCCAAAGATTGTATGGTCAAAAGATGGACAAGCATTAAAAGAGACAACCAGATTAAATGTCTCAAGCACTCCAACATTATCAGTTCTTAAAATTAAAGATGCAAATAGAGAAGACTCTGGAAAATACACAATTACAGCTACAAACAATGCAGGCACAGTCACAGAGGAGATTGGCATAATTATCCTTGATAAACCAGGCCCACCAGTTGGACCAGTCAAAATAGATGAAGTGAGTGCCAACTATGTTACCATATCTTGGGAGCCACCAGTATACACAGGAGGTTGTCAGATAAACAACTACATTGTGGAAAAACGTGATACAACCACTACCAACTGGCAGATTGTATCAGCAACCATTGCTCGTACCACAATCAAAATCTCTAAACTGAAGACTGGGTCTGAATATCAGTTTAGAGTGTTTGCTGAGAATAGATATGGAAAGAGCACATCATTAGATTCAATCCCAGTTGTTGTCAGTTATCCCTTCACTAAGCCTTCAGCTCCAGGTGCACCATTTGTTACATCAGTGACAAAAGACCACATGGTAATTGAATGGAAACCTCCCACCAATAATGGAGGCAGTCCTGTTACTGGGTATCATCTAGAGCGCAAAGAAAAGAACAGTATATTATGGACAAAACTTAACAAACTTATTATCACTGACACTCGACTAAGAACAAATGGTTTGGAGGAGGGAATTGAATATGAATATAGGGTATATGCTGAAAATATTGCTGGAATCAGTCCACCAAGCAAAGTCTCAGAAAGTGTTGTTGCACGTGATCCATGTGATCCCCCTGGAACTCCTGAGGCCATTGTTATTACAAGAAATCTAGTAACACTTCAATGGACTAAACCACAGTATGATGGTGGAAGTGCAATCACAGGATACATTGTTGAAAGGAAAAAGCTGCCTGAGGGTCGCTGGATGAAAGCCAGTTTCACAAACATTACAGACACACAATTTACAATAACAGGTCTAGAAGAAGAACAAAGATATGAGTTTAGAATAATAGCCCGAAATGCAGCTGGTATTTTAAGTATACCCTCTGAAAGCACTGGACCAATTACTGCTCAGGATGAGATTGAAGCTCCATCAGTCTCCATGGATTCAAAATTTAAAGATGTCATCATTGTGAAAGCTGATGAAACCTTTTCTATTGATGCTGATATTGCTGGTAAACCTCTCCCTAATATTATGTGGCTTAAGGATGGAAAAGAAATTGACAGTGCCACACCCAGAATGGAGATTAAATCCACCATCACACGAACAGTTCTGACTGTTAAGGACTGCATAAGAGTGGATGGTGGTCATTTCATCCTAAGTCTAAGTAATGTTGGTGGAACAAAGCAGGTCCCCATCAATGTTAAGGTTCTTGATAGACCTGGTCCACCTGATAGCCCTTTGAAAGTAACTGGTGTCACAGCAGAAAAATGTTACTTGCACTGGAATCACCCTTCACATGATGGTGGAGCTAGTATTTCTCATTACATTATTGAAAAAAGGGAAACTAGCAGGTTGTCCTGGACAGTTGTGGAACCCAAGATTCAAGCAATTAGTTACAAAGTCACTAAACTATTGCCTGGTAATGAGTATATATTTAGGGTCATGGCAGTGAACAAGTATGGCATTGGTGAGCCACTTGAATCTGATCCTGTCCTTGCAAAAAATCCTTTTAACACACCTAGTCCACCTTCAACTCCTGAAGCAAGTGCAATTACTAAAGACTCAATAGTTCTCACATGGGAACGGCCAGAAGATGATGGTGGATCACAAATTGATGGTTATATTCTTGAGAAACGTGATAAGGAGGGTATTCGATGGACAAAGTGCAATAAGAAAAGGCTTACTGACTTGCGTTTCAGAGTTACTGGGCTGACAGAGAGTCACTTCTATGAGTTTAGAGTATCTGCTGAGAATGCTGCTGGTGTGGGTAAACCAAGTGAATCATCTGAATATTACAAAGCCTGTGATGCAACTTATCCTCCTGGTCCTCCAAACAATCCTAAAGTGACAGACCATTCAAGCACAACTGTTTCCTTGGCATGGAGCAGACCTATTTATGATGGAGGGGCAGCAGTCTCAGGATACATTGTTGAGATGAAGGAAGCTAATGAAGATGAATGGACTGTGTGTACTCCACCAACTGGTGTACAAACCACTCATTTCACTGTCAAGAAATTAAAAGAAAATGCAGAATACAACTTTAGAATTTGTGCAATTAATATTGAGGGGACTGGAGAGCATGTTGATGTTCCTGGGTCTGTAATTGCAGCTGAAAAACTTGAAGCTCCTGAGGTAGAACTTGATGCAGATCTTAGGAAATGTGTGACTGTGCGTGCCAGTGCAACCCTCCGCTTATTTGTTACCATAAGGGGAAGGCCTGAGCCTGAAGTAAAGTGGACAAAGGCAGATGGTACCTTAACAGAGCGTGCTCAGATTGAAGTTACAGGTTCTTACACAATGCTTGTCATTGACAATGTTAACAGATTTGACACTGGCAAGTATGTTTTGACTCTTGAAAACAATATGGGCACAAAATCTGCATTTGTTAATGTCAAAGTCCTTGACTCTCCAAGTGCTCCAGTTAACTTTGAAATTAAGGATGTAAAGAGAGATTCAGTCCAGCTACAGTGGGAGCCTCCACAAATTGATGGTGGAGCAAAGATCACCCATTACATTGTAGAGAAGCGGGAATCTAAAAGAATGGCATTCACAACTGTGACAAACAACTGTGTCAGGAACTCATTTAAAGTTGATGATCTAAAAGAAGGAAATCTTTACCACTTCCGTGTATTGGCTGTAAATGAACTTGGTGTTGGTCTGCCTGCTGAGACCAAAGAGGCAGTCAAAGTCTCCCAAGCACCCCTACCACCTGGTAAAATTACAGTAGTTGATGTAACCCGTCACAGTGTTACTCTTGCATGGGAAAAGCCAGATCATGATGGTGGCAGCAAAATCACAGGCTACACTGTGGAAATGTTAACTAAAGGATCAGATAAATGGACTACATGTGCTACAGTTAAAGCAGTTGAAGCTAAAATTGAAGGACTTACAACAGGAGAGGAATACAGCTTTAGAATTACAGCTCTTAATGACAAAGGAAAGAGTGATCCCAAACCACTGGCAGCACCAGTCGTGGCAAAGGATATTACTGTTGAACCCATTGTTGATTTGCTGTTCAGCACTTACAGTGTTAAAGCTGGAGATGATCTCAAAATAGATGTTCCATTCAGAGGTAGGCCTCAGCCAGAGGTCACATGGAAAAAGGATGGTAATTTACTAAAGCAAACAACTAGAGTAAATGTTCTGACATCAAAGACTTCATCCAAGATTATCATCAAAGATGCTACAAGGGAGGATGCTGGAAAATATGAAATAACATTAAGCAATTCAATTGGTGTTAAATCTGCAGAAATATCTGTGATTGTTCTTGATAAACCAGGACCACCAGGGGCAATCAGAGTAGATGAAGTAAGTGCTGATTTTATTTCATTATCATGGGACCCTCCTATTTATGATGGTGGCTGTCAAATTAATAATTATGTGGTTGAGAAGAGAGACACAACCACTACAACATGGCAAATAGTTTCAGCAACAGTTGCACGAACATCAATCAAAGTAATTCGTTTGACACAAGGAACAGAATATCAATTCCGTATTGCTGCAGAAAATCGTTATGGTAAGAGTCACGCTATTGACTCACCTCCAGTAATTGCACAGTATCCATTTACACCTCCAGGTCCTCCAACAAACCTTCAAGTTTCTCATGCCACTAAATTAGGAATGCTAGTTACATGGAATAGACCAGCAAGTGATGGTGGAAGTCCAGTCATTGGATATCACTTGGAATGCAAGGACCAGAGTAGTATCCTCTGGACAAAGATGAACAGAGGTCTTATTGCAGAAACTCAGTTCAAAGTAACAGGTATGGAAGAAGGCCTTTACTATCAGTATAGAGTATATGCTGAGAATATAGCTGGCATTGGACCTTGCACAAAAGCGTGTGATCCTGTTGCTGCTCGAGATCCTTGTGATCCTCCAGGTCAGCCAATAGTTATGAACATAACAAGAACATCTGTTTCTCTGTGCTGGGAAAAACCTGAGTATGATGGTGGGGCCAAAGTTACTGGTTACATTGTTGAACGAAAAGAACTTCCAGATGGTCGGTGGTTAAAGTGTAATTTCACCAGCCTTCAAGAAACATTTTTTGATGTGACTGGCCTAATTGAAGATCAAAGATATGATTTCCGTGTACTTGCAAAAAATGCAGCTGGTTTACTAAGTGGTCCATCAGAGTGTACAGGACCTGTAACTGTAAAAGACGATGTTGATCCACCACGCATCACAATTGAGGATAAGCTAAGACAGTTGGTTGTAGTGAAGGCTGGAGATATACTGAGAATTGATGCTGAAATTTCTGGACGTCCATTTCCTGTGATATCATGGGCAAAGGATGGAAAAGAAATTGAAGCTAAAGCCAGAGTTGAGATTTCTTCTACACTTACTTCTACAACATTAATTGTAAGAGATGCCATTAGACGAGACTCAGGGCAATATGTGCTAACGTTACAGAATGTTGCTGGCACAAGATCCTTAGCAGTGAACTGTAAGGTCCTGGATCGGCCTGGTCCATCATCTGGGCCTTTAGAAATAACTGGTGTGACTGCAGAGAAATGTACATTGACATGGGGACCACCTCAAGAAAATGGCGGTGCTGAAATCCAACACTACATAGTTGAGAAACGTGAGACAAGCCGGCTCACATGGACTCTGGTTTATGCAGACATGAAGGCCACAACATGTAAAGTAACAAAACTGCTCAAAGGTAATGAATATATATTTAGAGTTCGAGGAGTTAATAAATATGGAACAGGGGAGGTTCTGGAGAGTGATCCTGTTAAGGCTATAGATCCATTTACAGTCCCTGCTGCACCAACATATGTTGAAGTTACCAGTGTAACAAGTGAAGCAATGACAATCTGCTGGGAAAGACCTGTGTCTGATGGAGGAAGTAGTATTTCTGGTTATGTAATTGAGAAACGTGAGAAAGCTGGTCTTCGCTGGGTCCGTGTAAACAAAAAGCCTGTTTATGACTTAAGAGTCAAAGCTTCAAATCTTCGTGAAGGATGTGAATATGAGTACAGAGTCTATGCAGAGAATGCTGCTGGTTTGAGTGCACCAAGTGTTCCCTGCCCACTCACAAAGGCAGAGGATCCATTATTCCTACCCTCACCTCCAGCTAAACCTAAAGTAATTGATTCTACCAAAACATCAATAACACTGTCTTGGAATAAGCCATTGTTTGATGGTGGCTCTCCAGTTACGGGATACATGGTGGAATACAGAAACACCAGTGATGAAGACTGGACAGTCGGAGTCAATAACACTACAAGCACAGAGTTCACAGTGGTGGGACTCACTTTAGGGGCAGAGTATGTTTTCATAGTCAGATCTATTAACAAAATTGGCCCGAGTGAACCAAGCCCTGAAACTGATCCACAGATAGCAAAAGATAGAGAAGATGAGCCAATATTCCTCATCAGTAATGAAATGAGAAAGACACTGATTGTCAAAGATGGCAGTTCATTTACCCTTAGGGTCCCATTCAAGGGCAAGCCTGTACCACATGTAATGTGGAACAAACCAGATGTTGATCTTAGAGTGCGGGCTGCAATTGATACAACAGATAACTGCACATCTATCACAATTGAGCAAGCTACAAGAGATGACTCAGGCAAATACACTGTAAACCTCCAAAATGTTGCTGGAACTGCTACATTGACATTGAGTGTAAAAGTCCTTGATTCTCCAGGTCCACCAGCACGTATTGAAGTAAGGGAAGTTACAAAAAGCTCTGCAACTATTACATGGGACACCCCTGAGAATGAGGGAGGTGGTCCAGTCAAGAACTACCTTGTTGATCTTCGTGAGGCAACAAAAATGGGATGGACCAGAGTTACAGACAGTTGCCCTCGGTTGACTTATAAAGTAAATGACCTTCAAGAAGGGGGTGTTTATTATTTCAGAGTAACTGGCGAAAATGAGTATGGTGTAGGAGTGCCACTTGACACCAAAGAAGGAACAAAGATTACAGGTAAAATTTAATTAATGTAATATCTTAACTGCAGCACATATGTTTTCTGTTTATTATTTCTAACTTTTACTTATATTATATTTGATAAATCATATTTAAATTGAATTTCAGAAAAACCAAGTCCACCACCCAAGCTTGGAGTCACTGATGTCACAAAAGACAGTGTTTCACTTGCATGGCTTAAACCAGAACATGATGGAGGCAGCAGGATCACAAATTACCTAGTTGAGGCTCTTGAGAAAGGACAGCAGAAGTGGATAAAGTGTGGTTCCACCAAATCAACTCATTTTGTTGTCTATGGATTGAGAGAGAATGCAGAGTACTACTTCAGAGTGCGGGCCGAAAACCATGCTGGACTTAGCGACCCTAAGGACATGGTTTTGCCTGTGCTTGTAAAGGATCAACTAGGCAAGTTATTAATAAAGTTATTTATATGGATACATTCAGTTAATTTATATATATATATGTGTGTGTGTGTGTGTGTGTGTGTGTGTGTGTGTGTGTGTGTGTGTGTGTGTATATGTATATGTGTATATTACAGTATATTACATATATTATATATTTCATATCATATATTGATATTACACACACACACACATTTGTTAATTTAAATTAATTATTAATTATTATTATTTACATTTTTTTTCTTAATCAACAGAGGCACCTGAAATTAACATGAAGAACTTCCAACACAATACTGCCTATGTTAAGGCAGGTTCAAATCTGAAGATTGAGATCCCCCTCACTGGTAAACCATTACCAAAAGTATCCCTTTCTAAGGATGGACAGGTTTTAAAATCAACCATGAGATTCAACTCTGACGTGACAACTGACTCCCTTATCATTACTTTGCGTGAGAGTGTTGCTGCGGATGCAGGTAGATATGACATCACAGCCTCCAACTCCAGTGGCACCACAAAGTCCTTTGTGAATATTGTGGTCCTTGACAGACCAAGTCTACCAGTTGGACCTGTTGAAATGTGTGATGTCACAGAAGACAGTGTTAATCTGAAGTGGTTGCCTCCCGCATATGATGGTGGTAGCCCAATTACCAACTACATTGTTCTCAAACGTGAGACCACTACTGCAAACTGGGCAGAAGTCTCATCTGCTGTTGCAAGATGCACAATCAAGATTATGAAGCTAATTACAGGAGTTGAGTATCAGTTCAGGATCAAGGCTGAAAATCGCTTTGGCATTAGTGACCACCTTGATTCACCAACTGTTACTGTCAGTCTTCTATACAGTAAGTAACATTTAAAAAAAATGTTAATATCAATTGGTCAATACAAATGTATTTGTACCTATAAACGTTTAATGAAAACCTATTCAAAAAAAATTTCAGCAATTCCCCTGGAACCTTCACAACCCTGGGTGTCAGGTGTAACAAAAGAAAGTATTACTGTTAACTGGAAGGAGCCATCTTCTGATGGTGGAAGCAATGTCTTTGGGTACCATCTTCTCATGAAAGACAGAAACAGCATTCTTTGGCAGAAGGTTAACAGAACTGTTATCCGTGCTACACACTTCAAAGTATCAAACGTGAGCCCTGGCCTGATTTATGAATTCAAGGTTGCAGCTGAAAATGCTGCTGGTATTGGTACATTCAGCAAGCCCTCAGATCCTGTGCTTGCAATTGATGCTTGTGGTAAGAATTTGGTTTTATGTAAATTCATTGCTCTGTAACCTTCAGCATTGATAAACGATTTTTTTACTCTTTTGATCCAAGACAGACATTCATAATGTATTATAATCAACCCCCTTGTTTCCACAGAACCTCCAAACAACCTTAGAGTCACTGATATCACAAAAAGTTCCATAAGCCTTGCCTGGCAGGAACCCTCATATGATGGAGGAAGCAAAATTACTGGATATGTAATTGAAAGAAAAGATTCTCCAAAAGGCAGATGGTCAAAAGCAAATTTGACAAATGTTGCTGACACAAAGTATACAGTATCAGGCTTGACTCAGAATGAATCTTATGAGTTCAGAGTTTTGGCTAAGAATGCAGTTGGCTCCATTAGTAACCCATCAGCAACCGTTGGACCCATCACGTGTGTGGACACATATGGTGCCCCTGAGATTGAACTTGCCCAAGAATATCTTGATGTTGTAAAATACAAGGCAGAAGCTACAATTGATCTTAAAGTTGGTATTATTGCTAAACCTCAACCAACTATTGAATGGTACAAGGATGGAAAAGAGCTTGAGCCTGGAGCTCAGATTTCTATCTCCAACACCACTGATTCTGCGTGCATCTCAGTCAAGGATGCCACACGTTTGAATTCTGGAACATATGAACTCAAGATCAAGAACTCTTTGGGCTCAGCATACTGTGCTATCAGAGTACTTGTCCAAGGTATGTTGCAAAGTTTACACCTAAATAACTGTTAATAGCTGACATAATATCAATTATTATTGATTTCATGTTGTTTGTATTAGGGCTGTCAAATGATGATTTAAACATTTCATTGTAATTGGCAATCTACATTTCAATTTCTGCCACAAAATGTATAGAAAAGAAGTGCAAACACTAATCACAATGCAAATCTTCAATAATTAAAAACTTTCCTTGTGCTTTCACGGATTTAAACTTTACATGTTTATGAAAAAGTGTGTATGCTGCTGGTCTACCTCAACAGTTCTCTGTTTTTTTCATCATGCTTGTACAAAATACTGGTGATTGAATTCTAAAATACAAAAACTACAAATGACTTTTGTTTATAAATTATCCAATAAGGAGGCCTTTTAACTGTTATTAATAGAAACTCTGCTATGGAACTGTTGTGTGTCTATAGAACATTAAAAAATCCTTGAGAAACTTAAGACCAGTCATTAGAAACTATACATAACAAAATGTAATAATTATTAAAAACATTGTCACATTATAACAATGAGTTAATTGCCTGCCATAATGTTGTTTTAATTATTTTTTGTTACTTGCTTCTTGCTTTCATTAGACAAACCAGGACCTCCTGCTGGAGAGATACAATTTAAGAAAATCACAGCAGATACTATAACAATCATGTGGGATCCTCCAGCTGACGAAGGTGGTGCAATGGTTACCCACTACATTGTAGAAAAACGTGAGACAAGCAGAATTATGTGGTCAATAATCTCAGAAAAGCTGGAAGATTGCATAGTCACAGTCCAAAGGCTTATTAAGGGCAATGAATACATATTCCGTGTGCGTGGTGTAAACAAATATGGAGTTGGAGATCCTCTGGAATCCAGACCAGTAATTGCACAGAATTCCTTTGGTAAGAGATTTTTACAGTAATCCTATTTTTTGTTTTCTTTACTTTGTGATTTTGTTTTAATGTTTCATGTTTTATGTACAGTTCCTCCTAGTCATCCCTCTAAACCACAAGTCACAATGATAACCAAGTCAACAATGACTGTGGTATGGGAAAGACCAAGTTTGGATGGCGGCAGTGATATTGATGGATATTATCTAGAGAAGCGGGAGAAGAAGAGTCTGCAGTGGTTCAAAGTTATTAAAGATCCAATTCGTGACACAAGACAGAAAGTCAGCAACCTCACAGAAGGAAATGAATATCAGTATCGTGTCTGTGCAATCAATAAAGCTGGAGCAGGCCCGTATTCTGATGCATCCATCTTCTACAAAGCTTATGACCCCATTGGTAAGCTTTAATTGTCTGTATAAACTTAAACAATATACAATGATATTTGAATCAGTGTTTGTTATTTACTATGATTAATATATATTGTTATATATTATTTTCTATTTTAGATCCACCAAGTGAGCCAACAAAACTCAGAGTTGTTGATTCAACAAAGACATCCATTACCCTTGGGTGGGTGAAGCCCGTCTATGATGGTGGCAGTGAAATCACAAGCTACACTGTTGAGCAAAGAATAGCTGATGAATCAGAATGGGTCACTATAAGCTCAAAGGGTGAAGTGAGGACGACAGAGTTTGTGGCATCCCACTTGAAACCTGGAGTATACTATTTCTTCCGTGTTGCAGCTGTTAACTGCGTTGGAGCCGGACGTCCAATTGAGATAATTCAACCTGTGCAAGCCAAAGATATTCTAGGTTTGTATTTTCTATATTTAGAAACAAATAAGATATTGTTTTTATTGCTCACACTGTGATGTTACTATGAACCTGATCAAATGTTTTATTCTTTAATTTTAACAGAGGAGGCTGATGTTGATCTTGACATCTCAATGTCAACTCAGTACATAGCAAAGGCTGGTAGAGATGTGGAGATCGTCATTCCTCTTAAGGGTAGACCTGCTCCAAATGTAACATGGAGAAAGGGAGACAAAAACATTAGTAGCGATGCAAGATACGCCATCAGAAACACTGAATATTCAACGACACTCATCATTCCAAAGATCACAAGGGACGATACAGGAAAATATCTTATTGAAATTGAAAATGGAGTCGGAGAGCCAAAAACAATCACAGTGTCTGTTAAAGTATTGGACACTCCATCTGTTTGCAATAAGTTGATTGTAAAGAATGTGACACGAGGTAAACTTACTCTGAGCTGGGAACCTCCTTTTATTGATGGTGGCTCTCCTATAACAAATTACATTGTTGAGAAAAAGGATGCTAAATTAAAAGCATTCACTCTTGTGACAAATGAATGTGCCAACACAACCTACAAGGTTGATGGTCTTTCTGATGAAATTTCCTATTTCTTCCGTGTTTCTGCTGAAAATGAATATGGTG
The DNA here is from genome assembly GCA_036877625.1 of Ambastaia sidthimunki. Classification (NCBI taxonomy): domain Eukaryota; kingdom Metazoa; phylum Chordata; class Actinopteri; order Cypriniformes; family Botiidae; genus Ambastaia; species Ambastaia sidthimunki. Next base: position 90,295 of record JAZGTK010000255.1, read on the forward strand.
TTGGTGATCCTTGTGAAACTGCATATCCTGTCAGAGCAACTGAAATGCCGGGTCCTATAAAAGATCTTGTGCTGGTTGACTCATCTGATACTTCTGTAACTCTGGCATGGTCAAAGCCTGATCACGATGGTGGCAGCCACATTTCTGAGTACATTGTTGAGAAGAAAACAAAGGGAGAGGAAACTTGGAGCATCGGTGGCACATGCAGGCGTTGCCAGTGTGAAGTTACACATCTAAAAGAACTCTCAGAAGTTTTCTTTAGAGTATTTGCCAAAAATGAGAAGGGTCGCAGTGACTTCTCTCAAATTGGACCCATCACTGTAAAGAACTTTGTTATACCACCTGAGGCCAACCTTATTGACTATCCAAATGGGGAATTAAGTGTTCGCATTGGACAAAATGTGAATATTGACTTGCCATACAAAGGTAAACCTAGGCCAGCTATTCAGTGGATGAAAGATGATGTGCCAATCAAGGAAAGTGAACAAATTCGGTTCAGGCAAACAGAGAACAAAGCAAGTCTAATTGTAAGAAATGCCAGAAAGGAAAATGCAGGAAAGTACACGTTGGTCCTTGATAACAAACTTGTCAGGAATTTCTTTGACATCAGAGTAATCACACTTGGGCCACCATCTGTGCCTGTTGGCCCAATCCGTTTTGATGAAATTAAGGCCCAGAGTATTATCATCTCATGGGATGAACCCCAGGAAGACGGTGGAGGAGAGATCACCTGCTATAGTGTAGAAAAGCGAGAGACATCCCAAGCAGCATGGAAAATGGTTTGCTCTAGTGTGGTCAGGACTACATTTAAGATACCGAATTTGGTTAAGGGTACTGAATATCAATTTAGGGTCCGTGCAGAGAACAAATATGGAGTAAGCGAGCCTCTTACCTCATCAGACATGGTTGCTCAACACCAATATAAACCACCAGGTCCACCAGGTAAACCTGTAGTTTTCAATGTTACAAGTGATGGCATGACTGTTCAGTGGGATGCCCCAAGCTTTGATGGTGGTTCACCAATTACTGGATACCATCTTGAGAAAAAAGACAGGAACAGCTTACTGTGGACAAAAGTAAATTCCAACGTTATCTCTGGAAGAGAATACAGAGTAATTGGACTTCTTGAAGGTCTGGAGTATTCATTTAGAGTTTATGCAGAAAACAATGCAGGCATGAGTCCAGTCAGTGAGCAGAGCAAGCACAAGCTGGCCATTTCTCCTGTTGGTAAGTCATAGTATTCTCTTTTCGTCACTGTCATTTTACACATTTATCCATGATGATGGTTTTAATTTTTGGTCATTTTGTGAAAACAAAATATTTTTAGTTATACTATTTTTAACTTTTTTCTTTAGATCCTCCTGGCACACCTAATTGCATTGATGTTACAAGAGACTCCGTAACTCTACAGTGGGAACCACCTAAACGTGATGGCGGCAGTAGGATTGTGGCATACAGCGTTGAGAGGCGCCAGGGCAGAGCTCGGTGGTTAAGATGCAATTTTATTGACATCAGTGAATGTCAGTTTACAGTAACAGGCCTTGCTGCAGGTGACCGCTTTGAATTTAGGGTAATTGCCAGGAATGCTGTCGGAACAGTTAGCCCACCATCTCAGTCATCTGGCTACATCATGACCAAGGATGAAAGTGGTATGAACATACAAATCCATTTTTAGATATTTATGTTCATTAAATATATTGTTTGTAATGTTTGCTTATATAAAAGATACTTCTAAAACTCTTCTAAAAATCCTTTCAGTCATCCCTCAGATTGAGTTTGCAGCTGAGAAGACTCTGACCATCAAGGCAGGGGAAAACATTAAACTTAGCTGCACTATAAGTGGACGTCCAGTACCTCAAGTCACATGGTATAAAGATGGAAAGGAAGTTGATAAGATGCTGGTTGACATCACAACTGTTATTGGCTCAAGCTCACTCTTTATCAGAGATGCTGACCGCAATGATCGTGGTATCTATACAGTTGAGGCCAAAAACAGTTCAGGCACAACAAAAGTGGATGCACTTGTCAGAGTACAAGGTATTAAAAATATTCTGATTTATAAATTAAATGAAAACGTTTTTATATGGTCATAGCTGATTTCTGTTTGTTATTCAGATACCCCTGGACCACCAGAGGGCCCACTGCGCTTTACTAACATATCTGCTGAGAAAGCAACTCTTTGGTGGAGCCCACCTGAAAATGATGGCTGTGCACCTCTCACTCATTATGTGATTGAGAAGCGTGAGACTTCCAGAATTTCATGGGCACTTGTAACATCTAAGTGTGAAGCCTGCTCTTTTAATGCCACAAAACTGATTAAAGGCAATGAATATCAGTTCCGTGTGTCAGGTGTCAATAAGTTTGGCGTGGGCAAGCCACTAGAGTCGGATTCAATCATTGCTCAAATGCAGTACAGTAAGTAAAAAGCAGTTTGTTCTTCATAGAATCATTTGCTAATATAGTACAGTGCAAAATCTTAACTCTTACACATGCATTTTTAAATATCTAACAGCGGTACCAGATGCTCCTGGGACACCTGACTGCACACATGTGACAGGAAACAGTATTACACTATGCTGGACAAGACCAAGACATGATGGTGGAAATGAGATAAAGCATTACATTCTTGAAAGACGAGAGAAGAAGAGCTTAAGATGGGTGAAGGTTTCATCAAAAAGACCAATAACTGAGCTTAGGCACAGAGTTACAAATCTTACAGAAGGAAATGAATATGAATTCCGTGTTATGGCTGAAAATGGTGCTGGAATTGGACCTGCAAGTGGAACATCTAGATTATTCAAATGCAGAGAGCCAACAAGTGCACCTAGTGTACCAACTGTAGTGAAGGTCACTGATTCCACCAAGACATCTGTTAGCCTAGAATGGACAAAACCTGTTTTTGATGGTGGTCTGGAAATCATTGGTTACATTATTGAGATGTGCAGGGCAAGCCTTGAGGAATGGCACAGAGTCAACAACCAGACTTGTATCCATACTAACTACACAGTAACAGATTTAGAACCTGGTGAGGAATATAAATTCCGTGTATGTGCAGTCAATGCTGCTGGAAAGGGAGAAAGCTCTGAGACACCAAATGTAGTACAAGCAATAGATCGACTGACATCACCGGAAATAGATATAGATGCAGACTTTAAACAAACACATGTTGTAAAGAATGGCGGAACAGTCAGACTTCATATTCCTTTCCGTGGAAAACCAGCCCCTCTTGCCACATGGACAAAAGCAGATGGAGAGCTTGGTGTAATGGTAGATATCAATACCACAGAAACATTTAGCACTTTGACAATTGAAAATTGCACCAGGTATGATGCTGGCAAGTATACGCTGTCTCTTGAAAACAACAGTGGCCGTAAAGCCATTACATTAACAGTTAAAGTGTTGGACACACCTGGACCACCAGGACCTCTCTCATTCAAAGATGTGACAAAAGGTGCTCTCACACTCATGTGGGATGCACCGTCCAATGATGGAGGTGCTCGTGTCCATCATTACATTGTTGAGAAGCGAGAAGCAAGTCGCTTGAGTTGGCAGGAAGTCAGTGAAAAGTGCACACGACAAATTTTGAGAGTGACCAACCTTGCTGTAGGCGTATCATACTTCTTTAGGGTTATTGCTGAAAATCAGTATGGCAAAGGTGAACCATATGAAATGACAGAACCTGTTATAGCCACAGAAGAGCCTGCTCCTCCCAAGCGATTGGATGTCATTGATACTACATCCTCATCAGCCACTTTAGTATGGATGAAGCCTGAACATGATGGTGGAAGCCGCATTACTGGGTACATTGTTGAGACTAGAAAGAAAGGCTCTGATCACTGGGTTGTTGGTGGTCAAACTAAATCTTTAAAAATGGTTCTTGAAGGCTTGGTTGAAAACACAGAATATGAGTTCCGTGTCAAGGCCCAGAATGATGCTGGTGTTAGTCACCCACGAGATGCGTTAGCTTCTGTCATTATTAAAGAACCTCGTATAGAGCCAACAGCAGATCTCAGTGGCATTGATAAACAGCTTATCACTTGCAAAACTGGAAATGCCTTTACGATTGATATTCCAATCAGTGGCAGACCAGCCCCCAAAGTAACATGGAAACTTGAAGAAATGAAACTCAAAGAAACCGACAGAATGTCAATTAGGACCTCAAAAGACAGAACCACCCTGCTGGTTAAGGATGCTAAGAGAGGTGACAGTGGAAAATACTATCTTTCTCTCGAAAATGCAGCTGGATCAAAGACATTCACAGTCACTGTTATTGTCGTTGGGAGACCGAACCAACCAACTGGACCTGTTAAAATTTCAGGAATCTCATCAGAATCCTGTGTATTAACTTGGGGAGAACCTGCAGATGATGGTGGAACAGAGATCACTAATTATATAGTTGAGAAACGTGAGTCTGGCTCTGCCACATGGCAGGTTGTGAATTCAAGTGTAAAACGGACCACCATCAAAGTAACTCATCTGACCAAGTACATGGAGTACACTTTCAGAGTTAGTGCTGAGAACAAGTTTGGTGTTAGCAAGTCTGTTGAATCTCCAGCGATTGTTGCCGAGCATCCATTTGGTGAGTACATTTGGTATTATACAAACTTCTAAATAGTAGATAACAAAGCATGAATAATAATATATATTTTTGTTTTTAGTGTCACCAAGCCCACCAACTCGCCCAGATGTAGTTTCAGTGTCTGCTAATGCAATTTGTATTCGCTGGGATGTGCCATATCATGATGGTGGAAGCAAAGTGACTGGATACTGGATTGAAAAGAAAGAACGTAATACCATTCTATGGGTGCGGGAAAACAAGATTCCTTGCCTTGACTGTCAATACAAGGTCTCCAATATTATTGAAGGCCTTGAGTACCAGTTCAGAGTATATGCAATGAACATTGCTGGTTTGAGTAAAGCAAGTGAGGCATCAAGGCCAGTACTGGCTCTAAATCCAGTTGGTAAGTTTTTTTGTTACTTTACTATCATGGATATACAGTATTGTTTTGATTCATGGCATAATATTTATGAAGTGATCTTTATTTGCATTTTTAGATCCACCTGGTAAGCCAGAAGTTTACGATGTAACCAAGACCTCAGTGTCCATTAGTTGGTCTGTTCCATTCAATGATGGTGGCAGCAAGATTGTTGGTTATGTGGTTGAACGCAAAGCTTCCAGTGATGATGATAAAGCTCGCTGGTTGAAGTGCAACTACACTACAATCACAGAAAACTTCTTCACTATTACATCACTTAGTGAAGGAGAAGTGTATGAATTCCGAGTTATTGCCAGAAATGGTGCTGGAGTCCACAGTATGCCATCTGAGTCAACAGGACCCATCACATGCAAAGATGAATATAGTAAGAGATTTTTCTTAAATGGTACATATATGTGCATAAACACAGATGTAAAAATTGTGAGTGTTTAAATATACATTTCTTTTTAATTCTAGCACCACCAAAAGCTGAGCTGGACAGCAAACTTGTGGGTGAGACGATCACTATCAGAGCAGGGGCAGACCTTGTTCTTGATGCTGCTGTTGGTGGAAAACCAGAGCCCAAAGTTTTCTGGTCAAAGAGTGACAAGGAGCTGGACCCCGGAGAAAAATACTCACTGACGTACACCAGTACAAGAGCAATGGCAATCATTAAGTCATGTGATAGAAATGATACTGGAAAATACATTCTCACTGTGAAGAATGCTAGTGGAATCAAAACAGCTGCTGTTAATGTTAAAGTACTTGGTAAGAACATCAAATTATGCACTAGTATTTTAATCGTCTCATGCATTTATTGGCTGTAAAATTCATAAGGACATTTTCACATTTTAGATACACCTGGACCACCGGAGGGCAAAATAACAATTAGCAGGGTTACAGAAGAGAAATGTACAGTTTCTTGGAAGATTCCTGTAGAAGATGGTGGTGATTCTGTTTCTCACTATATTGTTGAAAGACGGGAGACCAGCAGACTCAACTGGGTTGTCATGGAAACTGAATGCAAAACTCTGTCCTGTGTCAGCACAAAACTGATCAAAAACAATGAGTACATTTTCCGGGTCAGAGGCGTAAATAAGTATGGGCCTGGCGTACCCCTAGAATCTGAACCAGTTATTGCAAGAAATGCATACAGTACGTGAATGTTTAATATTGTTATTTCTGTTGATAATTATGGTTTGTTCATGGCAATAGACAGAGTATTTATTTTTTCTGTAATTTACGTTATAGCTGTTCCAACACCTCCAGGAGCACCAGACATTACAGCTATTGGAAAAGAACATGCCATTATTGAGTGGCTGAAGCCAGAGAGTGATGGTGGTAGTGAAATCAAAAACTACCTTGTGGATAAACGTGAGAAGAGCAGCGTTAGATGGACAAGAGTGAACAAAACCTACACCATTTATGATACACGCCTCAAGATCACTGGCCTGCTTGAGGGTAGTGATTATCAGTTCCGTGTTACAGCTGTCAATGCTGCTGGACCCAGCCTTCCAAGTGAGGCATCTCAGTATGCCCACTGTAGGGAGCCAACATGTGAGTACAAGTAACCTGCATTGCCCAATTCTTTGGATGTTTTTCACATAGCAAGTTATTTTAGTAAATTTTAGCCAATAACATCAACGTCAACATAAAAAGAACTGTTTGTTAATATATCATGTGCTTAAATTCTGTCTAGTAAATGTCTCCCACTCTTTGATATTTGACAGATACCCCAGCTCCACCATCAGTTCCTCGTGTTACAGATACCACAAAGCATAGTATTAGTATGACATGGACACGACCAATGTATGATGGCGGATCTGATGTCACGGGCTATATTGTTGAGATTCTGGAGGAGGGAATAGAGCAGTGGTACAGAGCCACCCAAAAGACCCTGAGCACCACTGAGTATACTGTAACTGGTCTGACAAGTACCAAAAAGTACCGCTTTAGAGTGGCTGCTGTCAATGCTATGGGCACTGGGGAATTTAGTGAAGGCAGTGTTGAGTCTGCACCTTCAGAGAGAGTTGGTAGGTTTTTTAAAAGATCCACAGCAAACATTTTGGCCATCATTAGTCTTAAAGGCTTAGTGTTTTGAACATGCAAGTACTAAATGACATCTTTCACTCTTATCCTTTCAGAAATACCTGATATTGAACTCCCTGATGATTTGAAGAAAACTGTTTGCATCAGATCTGGCAATAATTTACGCCTTCATGTTACTACAACTGGAAGACCTGCACCTGTTATTACCTGGAGAAAGCCTGGAATTGACCTACAGTCCCGTGGCTTCATAGAGACTACAGAAAATACTTCAACTTTAATAGTGGAGAAGGTGCATCGCTATGATGCTGGAAAATACACAATTGAGGCAGAGAATCCATCTGGCAAGAAAACAGTTACCATTCTTGTTAAAATTTATGGTAAGTATATATTATTAAAAGCTACAGTTAATAATGAATAAAATGATCCTGTTGCATATAAATTAGCAACTTAAAATGGTTTAACAATTTATTTTCTAGATACTCCTGGACCATGTGGTGCAGTAAAGGTTAAAGATTACACGAAAGAGTCTGTTGTTATCACCTGGGATGTGCCTACTATTGATGGAGGTGCTCCCATCAACAACTACATAATTGAGAAGCGTGAAGCTTCAATGAAATCATTCAAAACAGTGACAGCAGAATGCAAGAAGACATTATACAGAATCACCGGGCTAGAGGAAGGAACACAATACTTCTTCAGAGTATTGCCTGAGAACATATATGGTATTGGAGAACCTTGTGAAATTAGCGATCCAGTACTTGTATGTGAAGTTCCATCTGTTCCACAAGATCTGTATGTCATTGATATCACCAAGTCTACTGTCATTCTCGGATGGGAGAAACCACTTAATGATGGTGGCAGCAGAATTTCTGGCTATGTCATTGAAGCCTGCAAAACTGGAACTGATCGCTGGATGGATGTTGCCAATGTGAAATCATCTGTGTTGCAGCACACCATTGTCTCATTAAATGAAAATGAGCAATATCTCTTTAGAGTAAAAGCTGAAAATAGCAGAGGTCTCAGTGAGCCAAGAGATATAATGACACCCGTGACAATACAAGAACAAAGAGGTAAGATATTATCAGCAAAAGCAAACGAAATAAAAATTATGTTTCCTTACTTAAACTGTTATTTCTGTTCTCACTACAGTCATGCCTAGGATTGACTTGACTGGCATCCCACAAAAGATTGTCAATGTGCCAGCTGGTAAGCCCATTGTGCTCAACATTCCCATCAAAGGTAGACCTGCACCGGTCTGTTCGTGGTTCTTTGGTGGAGTCAAGATGAAGGACACGCTTGACCGCATCAAGATTGAAACAACTGCTAAATTCACCAAACTGACAGTCCGTGAAACTACAATTGATGACACTGGTAACTACACTCTTGAAGTGAAGAATGTCACAGGAACTGCAACTGAGATCATCAAAGTTATTATTCTTGGTGAGAAAGAAAAACATTTTACTTCCTTCTAAAGATTTTTGTTACCAAAATACATTTAAAACATATTTGATATTGACCAAATGTATTTCTGCCCTAGACAAACCTGGAGTGCCTATTGGGCCTATGAGAATTGATGAGGTTGATGCCACCTCTGTTACCTGCAGTTGGGAACCACCAGAGAAGGATGGAGGTGCAAATGTCAGTGGATATGTTGTTGAGCAACGTGATGCCCACCGACCTGGATGGATGCCTATCTCTGAATCTGTCACAAGACCCACATTCAAATTTACTAGACTTACAGAGGGAACTGAATACGTATTCCGTGTAGCTGCAACAAATCGTTTTGGCATAGGTGGTTTCTTGCAGTCTGAAGTTGTAGAGTGCAAGAGTGCCAAAAGTATGTTATTTCCCTTCTGATGTTTTTCCTTGGTATTTAGGAATATTAAGCAAATTAATTAATTCATCTTTTACCTTTTCTAGCTGTACCTGCACCACCCAGCACACCTGAAATATTTGATGTGTCTCATGACGGTATGACTATTACCTGGAGACCACCCGAGGATGATGGTGGTTCTTCTGTGGCTGGCTATATAATTGAGCGCAAAGAAGTTGGATCAGACAGATGGGTTCGCATCAATAAGAATCCAGTGACAATGACAAGATACAGAGCCACAGGACTTGTCGAGGGTCTTGAATATGAGTATAGAGTGACAGCCATCAACTCCAGAGGGGCTGGAAAACCAAGTGCTAACTCTAAAGCAGCTATTGCAATGGACCCTATCGGTATGTATAGAGAAACCATAACCTTTTACAAATGCAAAAAAAATACATA
>JAZGTK010000256.1:0-99519 GCA_036877625.1 Ambastaia sidthimunki
ATCTTGGCAAATTTTAGCACAATTTAAAACATTTCTGAGATCTCTTCTAAAAAACTACAAGAGATGCATGAGATATTGCATCTTTTTCTTCTTTAAAAGTCTCCATTTAATCACAATTTCATTGCTGTCTAGAAGGAACAATAGAGATACTCCACATATCACATTTATTTTTAATTTCCTATGGGAAAGACCCATTTTCCATGCTCCCTTTTCCCACAGACAGTGTCTCCTACATGCCCTTTTCTTCAACTTTCAGCATGCATTTCTCATTTTGCCATGGCTTATTAACTGAAGATTAGTCAGTTCTAAGAGCGGACACTGGTTGGCTCTCTGAGTCTTTCCAAAACACAAACATATGGGTTCTTGAATTATCATATAACTCTAGCTGTGAATTAGAGTCTCAGAGATTATTATGACCCAGGCAGTAAGGCCAGTGTTGTGGTCCCCATCACCAGCCCCAGCCCAGCAGCAGTAGGAGGGGTGTGAGGGAGGTTTAATGAAGTATTGCTGTTTTATTGGGTTATTAAGTGCTTTTGCGTGTCAGGGCTATTAACCTTGAGATAATGTTGAATTAGAGAGCTAAATCCAGTGAGGAATTTGAATGGATTTTGAAACTTTTCCAGCCTCTTTCTAGAAAATATTCATCTTTATATTGAGAATACATACAGCCTGTTGTGATCAGAGGGGAATGTGGGGGAAGACAGATACAAAATGTTAATAAGGTGGTAGAAATTATGGTATGCTAATGAGTTTTGCGGTTTCTCGCTTTCTCCTCCAAGCCACTATGGTGTTTAGAAACTGCTGTGCTTGTTCAGACTTCTCTATGGCTTGGATCTCAACCTCTGTCACCCTTGTGAGGTGCATTCCACAGTCAACAACCGCAATAAAAGGCCAATTTGTCTACTGTGGTACCCTCAGGAGAGCCGATTTGGCAGTTTGGAGGAACTGTACCGGGAAACAAACACTCAAATGTTTTTTCTCATCTCTGTATCACGGAAATGGTAGGCATAAAAATGTTGCACAGCATTCACTGAGGTAAAAATCAGAACCAGCGAGCAGAATTATCTTTGTCATTCCCCATGAAACTGTGTTAAATGGCTGATTTGCCATTTGGTCACTGGAATGCGGCAAATCCGGGTGGAATATTTTGTGTGTAATAGACTGTAATTATTGCTGAATAAAAAAATAAAGGTCAAGAAAAGGAGGCTCATTTCACTCAGGCAGGGAGTTTAAAGCCCTCATGGCTCAGGTTCATGTTCAGGCATGTCTTTGTGATGAAAACTTCTCCTTTGTTGGGCTGCAATAATGCTTTCATTTGTGTGGCCTAAAATACATTTCTTATCCTGTGTTTGACAGGAGAACTCCCTGTATTCTTTTAGTTGTTTGTGACCTCAGCCAATTCAGCTATGAACTTTAGGATCTCACACATGGCACATTACGCTCTTGGGAATAACAACACATTTTACTGTTTTACTAGATTGTTAATTTAAATAAATGTGTTTCCTGCATTTTGCTTCACGACCTGGTGCTCATTAAGCTCTTTTTTTGTTTTTGAGACTGTGCTGTGTAAACTGTGAGCATCTCATCACCATTGTTATATTCAGTCTGGATCAGCAATCAGTTGTAATCAAAACAAAAGCCCTGAATCCTGCTTACCACAAAAAAGTGCAAGCAAACAGTACCAGAAGTTTTAGAGCACCCCACCTACTTTTCTGGTGACCCATAGGTTGAGAATCTTTGATTTGGTTTTGATTCAGTCTAGCTGTGTTCCTAATCTGTGACTCAGAGTGTCACATTATCCAGACAGCTGATGACAACCTGTGACTGTAGTTTTCAAAGGTTTTACCTTTGACCTTTTCCCAGGTGGTTTTGATCAGATCTGTTCGTACACAATGCTAAAACCAGTTGTTTGTTCCTTGACTCCAATTCTCAAAAGTTTAAACCTATACTTAAACCTTGAGTAGATCAGACTAATGATTCTATAAATAATGTTTTGTTGCTGCAAGCCACAAAAGGTAGGACTTCCTTCTTTGTGGGATTTTACCAGGCAAACAAATCTGCTGATTCCTATAGCCTTTCCCATCTATTGTTCTTCTGTAAAGTTTTATGAGGACTTCAAAGAGAGTTGGCCATTTCAGATAGACTTACAAAAGCCAGTTAGACTGAATAAAACAAGCACCAAAACAAGCAACTTTTCCAAATTCCCCTTTGTGATAACATCAACAAACAGGCCCATATTACTTACAGGCCCATAAACTCAAAAACCACTCCCTGCTGTTTTGCTAGGGCCTAATTGTCATGTAATAATCCTCTTCGGTGTCTGACCTTGCTTTTGGAATCTCTTGGGTCTACAACTCTGGGCTAGGCTGCTCTACAGGCTTGGGTTGGACATAAGTCTTGGTAAAGTTTTGTAACTATGGAGTTTTAATAGCTGAAATTGGTGTTTTAAAGGCCTGGTTTAGAACGGCAGATTGCTGGGTGTTGTCTTTGGATTCTAAGGGTAGGCAGATATACACAGGGTGGATGCATGCATGAGAAAAGACAGAAGAAAGGAGACAGTAGAGGTGGTAGTCAGTGGAACAACAAAACATGAACAACCTTCAGATGCAGACAATGCTATTTGTGTTCTACTGTTGCTGTGTCTGGTCTTATTTATGTGCAAGAATGACACCCTGTCTTAAACTAGTGTAGCATTTATTTTCTTCTCAGAATGTCTTACAGACATCACTTCTGTTAACAGACGACTTTAAATGTTCAAAATAGCATTGTGCTTTCTAATTTTAAATAATCAGTCTAATCTAATTGTAATTACCGTCTAATGGCCATAGACTCCATTAACATAGACTCAGTGTTGTTAGTTACTTTTATTAGTAGTTTGTAGTGTAGCTAACTGCTTTTTCAAAAGGGTAGTCTGACTGCAGTTAAAGTACATTTAATCTTAAGTGGCTCATATCTTCTACTACTGTCTGTCTAGAATATGCATTTCCTTTCAACCAATAGATGACTGTAAACTATAAGCAATTACTCCTTACATCAAATACAGCAGGTTACCGGCTTTACCTCTGAAGAACGGTTTACAAAGATTCTGTGCGACGAGGAGGTCAGACACAACACGTTACGTCATGTCTCTGGTATCAAGGTCTAAAGCTATTTATTTCATGGTTCACTTTGAGGACATAGCTATGTGGAAATCTATCTCACTCTCGCTCTCTTTGACCTGCTCACGGAGCGGTAAACCTGTTTACCTTGATGACTCAGGATTCTTTTAATTTCGTATCATCTCCTGTGGGCAAACACACTCCTCTTTCCTCAAGTCCTAACATGCAGATTTTGACCCACTTGTGTTCTGAATGCTTATTATTATAGATCACATGCATTATGTTGCGTAATGGCCAATTTCCACCAAGGCTGGGACTGCACACTCTTTGGTAACCCTGATTTATATTACCTAGCTATTTGCTAATCCTTGGAGACCGCAGCCTCAACGCCATGATTCTTTGCATTGCTGCTCTCTGAATATCAACCTCATTGCCATTACAGAAACATGCTTGGTGACCACAGGGGATGGTCAAACAAAGAGTTAAACAATTTTACATTTAGCATAATAGCATTGGGAATCGAGAACGGCCTGGGCCTATTTGAAGACCTTTGACCTGACTCTTCAGGGACCAACTGCTCTGTACCTGAGGGGGGTCAGGGGGTGGCTAATCCATTACCGCATCTAGCAGGAAAGGACAAGGCAGACAGTATTTACTGCTAGCATGCTCAGTGCCATTATACAGAGCACTTGTAGTTCTTAAATTGAATCCTGAGCAGGGCTAAGTGAGCTAGAGGTTGAGTCATCAGGGTACTTTTATGCAGTTAGCGTGTATTGCTTGTCCCGGGTCTTTCATCAGCCATGACAGTTTCTTCCACTCGCGTTTCAACACGCACATTGGGTTTATAGGCGGGCAGTGCATTCCAGAAACCATGAAAGTTCATAAGCTTAGACATTTAATACAAATGAAGTCTGCAATTATTGTGTTATATGTAACGTGCCCTTAATTTGATCAAAATCATAGAGTAAAGTGGTAAGAGGACCTAAAATAACCTGATTAAACACTTTGTCTGAACAAACTCTGATTCTCTCATGCCCAGAAAACATGAGATGGTGAATCACACGAGGCCACAGAGAGAAAGAAAACAGGAGAAACAGCAACTGCTTTTAATTTGTTTTGTAGCTATTTCTAATAGCTGTATGTATCTGTGTCACATCTGTGCTGTTTTTCAGCTGTCATATCTTCATGAACAGAACTATATTTAAAACATGCATGAATGTAGACTAATAGTTTCTTTTATTATCATAGTTTAAGCGTTCAGTCTCAACCTGTTCTTACAGCTTACAGTCTAACCTTCATGCTCTGTTTGGGGTCAAGAGAACACAAGGCCCTTTTTATATTTCAAAACATATTTAACATTGAAGTATAACGTTGATACTTCATGACATTTTCTAATCTCATGAGAACTGATTATAAACTAAATGTCAACTTGACAGTGTGTTTCAAAGGTCCTCCATGGAAAATATTAAATATGTTTGGGGTCTCAGAGATCCCAGATATAAAACATAAATACATGCAATAAATTTTCCCATGCTAAGATATACTGTTGGCTGTACACTTTGCAGAAGTACACTCTGGCTGTTTGTCTATTTGATTTTTTTGTATTATATTGCTGTCCTTTTGGCCCTAAACAGAAACAAAGTTACAAAATCAGATGAGAGTTACATTTTTGAAAAGTCTATGTCTACCTTGTGATACAACTCTTCTATAGTTGTTTAATATACCGGGTTTTGACTAGTTTTGACTTCAGATGAACATAAATGTATAAAACTTTATTATTTTTTATTAATAAATTCTTAGGATCTCTTTTAATCTTAAAAGAAAATTGAGTGTTATAAAATTACTATACACACATTGTTATTATTTTAGTCTTACTGACACTCTCAGCTGTAAAGCAACATAACTGGTTACAGTACTGCATGTAGGGTCTTATATAAGGCCATCTCACCCTAAAACCACTCAGTGTTTACCAACCACATTGACTGTCAGTGAGTACAGACCACAGTGTCCCTTGGTGACTGTATTACATGCTTTACTCCTATTTATCTGAGGAAACGCAACCGCCCCTCAGGGAACTGGGATTTTCTGATGGGTTTCTCACATTTTAAGTGCTGGTGAAAGCTGGAGCATTCAGTTTGGTACAGTCCACATAAAATCGTCAACAGCTTTTTTAAACCGACTTCACCAAGCCAGGGATCAGCGTTTTGCTGGTTAGCCCCTGCTGGCAGATAGCATAACTACACCATTATGGAGCAACAAAACATGTTTTTTTATTGATGGCCATTCCAAAGTTGCTATTGTGTATTCTTCAGATATTGTTTATTCAGGTATACTTTCCACCACTCTTTATGTTCTACCCCTCCAATTTACTGTCATATACTGTCATAGATCACTTTTAATGATGCAATAATTTCCCAAAGAATAAAGACAGGTACCATCCTACATTTTGTATATCCTGAAACACTGTTTTAGGATATACAAAACAAAATGTCACATTACAACAGTTAAACATGTTGTGACATTAATGAATTGCAGAAATAAGTGTTTTAGAAAGTCCTGATATTACCCAGTGTGTCTGCAATCCAAGATACACACACACTTATACACACATTTTTTTCCATTTCTTTTTAAAATTTCACTCTCTCTTTGACACACACTGGATCACAATAGATAGATTGACATGAGGGACCCCAAATCCCTGCACCCCGCCGCCTCGTGCTGAATCAGCTCACTCAAAAGTAGGTCACCAATACGTGCATATCATCAGGAGTGCAGAGGAAATAAATAGATAAATCAGATGTGATTTTTGTTCAAATTTGATTAAAAGCAAATAAACATATGCCCCTGGATCCCTGCACACAATAAAAATGATAAAACCAGCTCATTTCTCACAGCTGTTCATTACTGTACATTAAAAAGGCAATTGTCTGGAATAAACAATTATGTGTTTTCGTAATAAGTTGCATAGATGTCCGTGTGAGGGCTGCTGGTAACATGACCTTTGACCTTTACAGCTCAGAAAAAACAGTGTTATTTGTTAAGGTTTATTTGCAGTTCATTATGCCGTAGAATTTTGCGGGTCTGATATTCTAGAACTTTCATGGGTCTATTTGAAAGGATTATTTTAAAGAGAATTTTGCTCCTCCGTTCTTGATATATGCTAATAACAGTTAATCACTGCTAATTGCTGCCAATTAATGATTTACATCCTTTTTCATTTATTATTAAAATGTTTTGAAAAAGCAAATGAATAAAAAGCAACTCAAACCAAGTGATACAAGAAAAAATAAATCTACAGAATAAAACAACAAGAAAAGGTCTGAGCCTCAAATCCATTTGTTAGAAAATTCATCACGTGAGGTGTGTGCCAATGAATAATAAATGCTTTGTTGACTTGTGTCTGTGGACTAGACGGCAATTCATGAATTATGGATTGTTATTCTTGGCTAAGCATTCAAACGGGACGCAATGATGGCAAAGTGGCACTAACAGCACATTTCTGTTTACAGTTTTTTTCTCTCTTACTTGGTTTTTGATCTACACTGTTCCTCACTGTTCCACTTCTTCATGAGAAGGAATCATTAGCCAATACAGTAGCATATGCGCATGGCATTAGTCAACGGTCATACGGTTACTCCTATATCAGCACTTTAGAGACCGGGAATCTCTCGCATTGCTAAAAAATGACAGAAAGGGAGTTAAAGAGTGATGTAAGACATTGTAGGTTAGAGATGATGTGTCACTGTTATAATCACAGTAAATTATTTATAAAGCAAAGAAAAATTGAACACTGTGAGTGTACAGGTTGCTTTAGAGGTAAAGAGTTAATTCTCTTTGACTCAAGTTGTGTCACTTTTGCTTTTTGTTTTTTCTCTGTTGCATCTAGCATATTACTTACAATCCAAACCAAAAAGGAGTTTTGAAACGAACAATAAAAAAAATGAAGACAGAAAAAGAAGTGAGTAAGAGAGAGCGAGAGAGAGAAAGTGTGGTTGACTTCTCCACCCTTTGACATTGGGCCACTGAGCCACATACTCCCTCAGTCTCTCTTCCAGAACAGGGAGTGTCTACATGTGATGTAATCACAGTATGTGGCTGCAATTAAAGAGCAAGCTAATCTGGGCTAAATTTACATGTTGCACATCCAACATGCCGAATATGTGGAATAGGAAAAGGGTGCTACAAAGATTATTTGCTTTTGAAATTTGATTGTTAATCTGTGCAGAATTCATTGCCATGATGCTAGAGGTGGTTGCTGGGTGTTGCTAAATGCTTCCAAGGTGCTCCGAATGTTCTGGGTGGTTGCTAGATGGGGCCAAGTCAAAACAGCCTTTCTGGAAATCTCTGTGGTATTCTGGTCCCAGAATAAGGTCCCTCCTATAATGTATTTACATGGAATTTTTTCATCCAGATGTTACATTTACTTTGTATGTCTTTTTTAAAAAGTAATAGTAATATCTCCTCAACATCTGCATGAATTGAAGTATCATTATGTCAGCACCACAAACAGTATTTATTACTTTGGCTTAGGGCTTTATTCAAATCCCTTACTGTTACTATCAGCAGTACTGTTTTAATAGTGTTGATTAGCATGAGCCAATAAAGTAATCTCATCTTTCAGATTGCTACACTCTTAGCTTCAACCTCATTCACAATTCTGTTTACAGTAACAATGTCATGCATAAGATAAAACTTACATTGTGCACGTTTTGACACAATGTCTGTTCCTGGGTATAAAGGACAGCGCTGAAATATCTTACGCTCAGATGGCCTACTGGTTAGTGAGTCGGGCTTGTAATCAGTAGGTTGCCTGTTTGATTCCAGCGCCGGCGGGTAGCAACTAAAGTGCCCTTGAGCAAGGCACCTAACCCCCGATTGCTCCCCGGGCGCTGCAGTGATAGCTGCCCACTGCTCCAGGTGTATGTGTGTTCACGATTTGCAGTGTGTGTTCACTCCTCACTAGGAATGGGTTAAATGCAGAGGTCACATTTCGGTTATGGGTAACCATAACTGACAAAAACATGTCACTTTGTCACTCATTTCTAAAGCTCAAGGGCTCCAACTTTGTGTTTTGTGCAAAATAAGCTTGAGTTTGGAATATGGATACATGCCTATTCTAATACAATTCATCAAAGTTATGTGTAGTTGCTTTTGAGTTATGTGTAGTTGCATAATTTCAGCTCAAAGTTATGAGCTGAAATTATGCTATTATGATTTGTAAAGTAACTCATTTTAAAATCAAACTACCATAAGGATGTTTCATTGGTCAATTTGACAATTTAACCATAAAAGGGATGAAGAAAGCAAGAAAAAAAAGGGATGAAGAAAGCAAGAAAAAAATGAAACCGTCATCCAATCACAATTAAATTCCCCATGTACCCCGACCCCCCAATTTCTAATGTGTTCACACACTGCAATCCAGTATGATTTACATAAAAGGTGCCAGCAAATATCATGTGTAAAAAAGCATGTTTGGTTGACATGTACAGTATCAGTAACACACAGCCATGTTTCTGTAACTCTATCCATTTAAAAAGTAGGTGTATGACAGAAATAATATATTCACATCCATAGAGAAAAAAAAGAAGGAAAAACATGTCAGATGAGCAATTTAAAGCAGCTGAAAGCAAGAAGCAATTTATCCTGGATTGGATGGATCTTTTTCCGTGTTATGATAATGTCCACATAATTTATTCTCGTAGATCGGCTCTCCTTTAAAGCCTGCCTGACAGACAGACACAGAGACGCGGCCCCACCTCGCCTGTCAGCTCTGTTTGTCTCACAAAGTAACAAGTACTTCCTAAAAAAGAAAGTAATTGCTAAATGGGGCTACTACACATGAATAGCTGCCGATGAAGTTTCTAAGAAAGAAAAATACGGATTTTTTTGGGTGTTGGGAGCCTGTATAGTCAGTTAAGAGTTGGCAGAGAAACACTCCCCCCCTCTCCGACACCCATCCCACCTCCCTGCTGTACGTTTGGAGGCTGTGTGAGCAGAATACTAATGAGGTTGTTTTTTGGGGATTAATTTCCATTTGGAGACAGGGAGTGGTTCCCCCTCTCAACAGTGTTAGGGGTGTCCACCTTCCTTTGCAGTTACTATTCCCTCTCTAATATTATTGAATTGCAAACCTGACTTGTTCACATAATTGCAACCACTAATGCGAACAGACATCTAAATACATGCTTAAAAGTTAACAATGTAGAATTTTTTTTTTTTATCCAAAGCTTCTCTCCAAATTTATTGTTTAGCCCCCTGTTAATGAGATTTGCCTTTAGTCCCCAACAAGCGATGCGCACAGTGAACTTTTTGATGCCGAGCAGTTAACACACTGGTGACATTCTTTTAAAGCCTTTATTTGATTGATTGTCTTGCTTTGTTTTGAAGAAAGTCCTCTTTGTGTGTTGCATGTGCCTCCTTATGGAGATTTCCAGCATACACACTTTATTAAATGGATTATTGGATTGAGGCAGATTGATTTAAGAAAATCGAACATAGATTCAAAATTGGGGATTGACAAGCCTTCACTGTTGCTCTATAGAAACAACATATTTGCATTGATTTGCTTAGTCATCAGGTTAAACTAAAAAAAGCGCTTTATTTTGTACTCTAGTATGTTCTGCTTTTTAGTCACTCTAGGGAATTATACAAATGTATACTTTGATATAAACAGATACTGCTTGTTTTTTTCCACAAAGTATCTGCTTTGCACATACAGCAGCCCAGAAGCATTTGTATTTTCGAGCCCAGACTCAAAGTGCCTCATGTTCTGATGAGAGAGAAAGACTGCTGCCTGAAACCCAGGCACGTACATTCTCACATCAGCTCTGTAGATTAAGATAAAAGGTTTTGCCATTCAAAACAATCTCTGCTATTGCTCTCTGTTAATATAACGACCAAGTGATGAATACACAGTTCCATTTCCAATGAAAGCAATGCTGCCATGCATGTCCATGTTATATATTTCTATCGCTGTGTGATTGTAGGAAACCGGCATATGGATTTTTCCATATAAATGAGCAATATAAATGTTTATTATTATTGCACTATTCCATCTGCACTTTCCTCTTTCAATTATTCCAAAGAAAAGATTGGCACCAACCATCAGGCTGCGCTAGACATTCTCAAGAATGTTACAGAATAGAATTACTTTTTTATAGTCACCAGCAAGTTAAAAACTGAGAGGAAACTGGAGCGACTTCGAAGATGGTAGCTGGTTTTGAGACACTTTATAATAACAATAAAAATAGAATGAGACATCTGGATGATGGATCATATGCATACACACACATGCACAACCTCAATGAAGACTTCTTTATCCTGAGCAATATTAAAGTGACTTTCAACAGCACGCCAAACACTTGAGCCTGGTTGGAGAAACAATGACCTTGGTGGATTGAGGAATGGTTTTTAAGTTTTTAAATAAATAATCAGGCCTAGCGCTCCTGGCACAATAACTACCTGACACTCTGACGGGGATTGACAGGACTAGGGAGAATGGGTGAGTGTGGGGCCGCGCTCATGCAGAGAGGTGCTTGATTGCCACCCTCTCTCGTGTGTATGTGTGTGTGAACGAGCAGAGGAGGAGGGCACATTTAAATTCCAGACCCCCAAAAAACACGACTCTGCTTTCACCTGCTGTCACCTTACAATGCCTTGACAACACCAGGCGTGCAATTAGAAGCTTATGCAAGCCATCCCAATTTACAGCTTTAAAATGCCACTTCATTTTTCTGCACCACTTTGATGAATGAACCCTTAGCACAAGATTTCTGTTCTGAAACATTTTCTTTTATGACTGTGATGAGAGTTTAAGGGATGCTTATTATTAGTTTTTGAGGCTAAAATGGTAAGTTGTTGTTATTGTTGGAACATCTGGTAAAATAATAAAGATTAAGATCAGACTGTACTGAATATTAGTAATAAAACAAGTTTATTACTTGGCTACCAGCCTGATTTTTTTGCCACTAAAAATAAATCTTAGCTCTTGTATTATTTTATAGCAAAACATACAAAACTTATTGTATTATAAAATATACAAACTTATTATAATTATAAAACAGATGGTTCCAGTTTTGGAAGTGTTCCAGTTATAAAATATGCAATATAGTAACAGCTATGACACAAAGCACATTGACTGCACCCATAGCTAATATTGTTGTTGCACTGCAACATTTTGTTAGGTCATTGTAACTGTTACTTTATGTAACACTGGATATAATAAATGTACAATATTTTAATGATAATGATAATTAGTATTCATAATATTCTTTCTAAATTGATTTTTAAATTTAAAATTGATTTTTTCAGCTCAACGCTGTGCAAGATTTTGAATATGCGCATGTTGTGCCTAACTGCAGCTTAAGACAGGTAGTTCCAACTCTAAACTCTGATTAGATGAAGCCATTAAAATAGCCCATAAACAAATTAGTTGATTTCTGTTGTTATGCAGCAAGTTATTATATTGCCTGGCAACCATAAACATCTTACAGTTACAGTACATGCTAATAAAGTATATGACTTAATGGAATAATTATCTATGATTGTTTTTAATATTAATATATGTTAAATATTATTGAACAACAGTTTTTCATCACATTGCTGTTGCCACCATTTTACAGAAGCAGTAAGCCAACTGAGGCTGTGCTTTGCACTAATGTTTACCATAGATAAAAGGGTTTTGGGCAGGTTGATTTCAACACCCTTTATTTGTGATAAAGTCATTGTAAAGCACAGTCCCTCATGGCCTCCTTTCAATACTTAACAAATTCTTTATGCATTATTTGTGAAATTGCTAATGCTAATTGTGAAATTGCTAATGGTGACACAACCAGTCAGAATTTGAAGGAAACCAGATTTTAAGTAAAACCAAGTTGATGATGCTCAGCTTATTTATCCGGTGTTATCCAGTTAATCCAGTAAAACATAAACATAACCTTTACGGACATTCACAGCTAAAAAACATGAAATGTGTGTAGAAATATTATACACTGTCGTATCGTCTCACCTTCTCAGTCAGGTGAATACAGACAGAGGCGGCTGTCTCCTGCCATGTGTTGTGTGACTGTATCTTCATTCACTGTGTATGGCAAACCAGCGGTGACATTTGGTGCAGTGAAGGGGCTTCTCATGAAGTTATTCTTCAGGCTGTAATCTCAGTGGGTGTCCAGTTTCAGCGCTGCGGCATATGCCAGACAAAGCCTCTCTTTCAGACATGCAGGTCTGACCCACAGATCTGCTTTGGGCTCTTATTCTCCTCCTCTTCCTCACGCCGCTGCAAACAGTGGAGAGACTGTGTGGAAATTACAGCACAAAGATGGCATTACACCACTATCAAAATCCACAGGCCCTCTGACGAACCAAGGCAGCATGGATGAAATGGAGCACAAATGTTGTGCCATCACATTGTGTAGTCAAAACGCACTCTTACTACACAAGTTGCAGTTTTTATTATATTTTAAAGTTAACATTGTCTATAAATGTAAGAACATTTTTGACAAATCTGAACTTTTAGAGAACATTTGCCAACAATCTGAGAACAATCCTTTTTAGATGGGGTAACTGTTACATTTATGGTTCAAAGTACTTTTTATAAATACTTTTTATAGAATAATGGTTTGATGTTCTACAAAATAAAGTTTGTTGTGCTTTAAACAACCAATTAGCACTCAATGCTCATTTAAAAGTATAAACATGAAATCGCTGGTATGGACTGTGATGGTTTGTGTCCTTTTGGAAACGTATTAGCTGTCTCTTGTACTCTCTGACCCATCTTTCTGTGTGTGTGTGTGTGTGTGTGTGAGGGTGTGAGGGTGCACCTGCTCATCTGTCATCAGTATTCAAGTGTGGTCTCCACTGTCTGTTTTCCATCCACACTTGCTCTAACGGCGGACCACTCATCCAAGGACGGCAACTATTTGGAGCAGCTCTCTCCACTGCCAGACAATAAAGGCCTCACGCAGTGGCACTGTGTCTCCGAGGTGATTACATAAAGGAAGCTGGGCTTTCTCACTGCAGCTGCAGGGACAGAGAGAGAGTGAGAGAGAGAGGGAGAGAAAGAGAGCGTCTGTGCGGGTGTGAGGGGGTTTTAACACCAGGATAACGTAGGGGTAGATTAGAACAGCACAGTGTTCGTGAAGAGCAGGCAGCTTGCAGATTGAAGGGCGGGTGACGGACTGCAGGGGTTCTAAACACTGGGCTTTTTTCTCCGGACCACTTGGCATCCCTTTATACAGGCTTCTAGATGTGGGTCAAAGGGCAAATTCTTTTAGGATCACATCATTCGGCCAGCACAATTCTGCACTCATTGGCCCTATCCCCTTGCTTGGCTGCTTTCAGGTGAAGACAGTCTTGCAACAATGCCTTGTTACTGTCAATCAATACTTTTTCTTTAAATTGATGGTGGCTTAGAAATTGAGATTGAGAAATGTTGTTCAAACTGTTGTTCAAAATGCACAAAAGTATGCACAAAAGTATGTATTTTAGTAGCATGGAACAAGACTTTAACCTCTAACTGGCTGACCCCATTCACAGGTTTGAACAGGGCCATTTGGCTTTAGTTAAACCAGGTACAAAACCTGGATTTTGACAAGACTGCTTCTATTGCACTATAACTAATGAAAAAAAAGTGGTCAGATTTTCCCACCAGAAGCCAACATGTTTGTTTAAAAACATGGAACTGCTTGTTCAAACCTGGTTCCTACACAGGATGTGATGTTGCATTTAAAACAACAGCATAAATCTTGCATTCATGTCATGGTGAATCTAATATTCATGTGAAATAGCTGATTCTGGTATAGTCGCTAAGCTGTATTACAGGTTGTTTATCAATGACTTTAGCTCAGAGGCAACTGCAGTGTGAAATGTGTGTTTGTTTGTGTGTGTGTGTGCTTGTTTGTGTGTATATCTGGCTTGCTGGCTAAAGGCTTTTAAGTCGGGAACAAGTAAACAGGAAGCCTAAGGTCTGTCTGTGGTCAGAGGTGGAAACCAGGCCACTGTAACCACCTGAAAGGAAGGATGAGGTAGGAGAGAGCGAGTGTGAGAGAATGAGATGCAAACTATGAGTGTTAGTTCTCACTGACCCTTTATGAGAAAACCTCTGTTTAAATTTTTAGGGAGTCATTGTGTCTGAGTTTTTTTGTGTCTGAGTTTTTTTCCTAACTTAACCTCCCCAACCACTGTGTCAAATTTAAAATATGTCTGATGGTAATTTGGGGGTCAATCTAACACTACTGATCAACTACTGTTCAAATTTTGTGTTTTGCATACTAATGCGAAACTTTATATATGTTATTTCTTATTTGCCCTGAGATTATTATGTAAATTTAGTGAGATTGCCCCCTACTGGTTAACAGTACTAAGACTACGTAGTAGTTTACCAGTAGAAGTGGTGTGACCAAAACATCTGCATAACCTTACACTGTGGGTGCAAATGATGCAAATGATGCACTTGGAATCCATTGTTTAGTTTTATTATGTACATTTAGTGTGCAGCAAGGCCAGTATGACTAGTTAACAGCTGTTCTGCCTGCTGCTCAAAGATGAATGCACTCAATTAGGGGTGTTACATTTATTTAGTTGATTGTCATCTTACAACATCTTATCAATTTTCTAAATCGTGGAGTACCCAAGGTGATGTAATCATTTAGGAATCAGCCTTTGAAAACCCATATTCTCTAACCTAGTTACTGTGGTAACACACAGTAACACAAATGTAATGTTAAATGAAAATGTAAAGCTCACTTTTATTGCCAGTCAACACCTTGCTCAAGCTCAAGAGATAATCGCATTAGTATCCCTGTATCTTGGCTGGAAAGTTGGGAATAAGAATTAATTTTTTACCCCAATATTTTTCATTGCACTTGTCCATTGTCTCGCCATTATTATTATTCATATAAACCTTTCAAAGTGAGAAATGAAAAGAGGTGCTATAGGCAAGGATGCCTATTATATCTAGAGAAAGCTGGATTTATATGATTATGTGTTACTAGAAATTTTATTTTGGTAGAATAAATTTGAATGGCTTTTACGAGCTAGGGCTAAATTCTTTTGTTAACCAGCCAAATCTTGAACCTCGCTCTGAGACATGCAAAACAACAATTTAAAAACTCAAAACCTGTGTCTTTGATACCCCTGCACTGTTGTAAATGATCAGAGTTTGTAAAGAGACACACAGTGCTTACTACTTTTAAACCAGTGATTTTAAAACTTCCAGAACAGCCACAGGACACAAGCTGATAATAAGTTTAAGATGTTGCTGCCCAAACAAGTCCTTTCAGTACAGAGTTATTTAGCTGGATTAGCCTATAACAAATCCCCATTTCCCCCGGGTCTGCTTGCTTCGCAAATTTTTGGTTTTGTCAGACTCCCCTGCACCAACCAAAATCTCCCCTTCTAATTCCTCTCTCATCCGTTCACCTGTGCAAATTGGTCCAGGGAGAAAGTTCTCAGAAGATGAGCTGAGGCAACGCAGCCTTTTTACCACTACTGGAGACAATTTAGCGTTTTACTTGATGTGCACATTTGTCCACTTATGAGGTACTTAAAAGGAAATGTATCTGAGTGCCCCACCAATGTATTTGAATATAAAACTAATTCAACATGTACTTGAAACTCATCACACTTGATAATAACTTGACTGCACAACCGATAAACCTTTAGGAAGAAGCTTATCTGGAATATTTTAAGCACAGTGAGCTACACTTGTAGTCTTTACAAGGCACCGTGACCCACTTCACGTGAGAGGATGTGCTGTAATGAACTTCCTGAATTCCAGCATGGGTCAAATATCATGGTAATCCCCCTAACACAATACATTTGTAAGAGCTCAACTCTTCAGAGGCTGTCAGTGGGGCCCTGGACTCTCTCCGAGTCAGTGAGTCAGATCCTGCTTTTTTCCCCCCATCATTACCAGTGTTGCTCATATGTTCTTCAGTCACTTAGTCCATTATTACCATTACTTGCATAATTAACAGGGTTTCACGGTCTGTGCCCTTTTTTTTTGTCTAGGCGGAGATGAATATTAGGGTCATTCAATGAAATGGGCATTGTGTGTCTGTTTTATATGGGGATTTTGAAGTATCTTTTTGTAAGATCTTAACAATCTTTTAGACAAGTGATGTATTTTAAGTAATAAAACATGCATTGAACCATCTCAAACTAAATTAATATATTTTGATATAAACGCATTAATGGCTTTACTAAAGATCAGTTACACAGTGGACAGTTTAAGTTTTCAGACAGTTATCAGCTGTTTATTATGAAAAATCCTGGTGACATGGATTTGATTTTTTGGGAATTCTTAAAAGGTTCATTATGACATTTTTTTATTGATTGCTTCATTACTTATACCTAACAACTGCCAAATTTTATCTATAGCTAAAAAAGTTACCGAAATCATTACTAGATTGACTTTGAGAATGACCCACAATCTGCTGTGCTGTACCCTCACTGTCTGTGAGTCAGTGTGTGCCTGGAGGTGCTGTAGACAGCAGTGTGCATTCCATCCCACTGATGTCATGTCTGAGAATCCCAGCTTTCACGTTAGCTCATCAAAAGTGACTTGTGTTCTTAAACACAATCGCTCTAACATAGCTTTTTTAGTATCCCAAATTTGAGATAATTAAGCAGTTGTGGACAATGCACATCACATGAAGGGGAAACTCAGAAAAACAGCATCAGTGTTGTGCTTAGTCTCTAGTTAGTTACTGTTGACAGCTTGTGGTGCCCTGTTGGAATGAATCATTCGAAATTTCGTGAGTGCAGCAGCCTGTGTGAAAAAATGTGTGGTAAATGTTTTTAAACACTCAATGTTAGACTAATGACATAGCTGGTCGACAGTAGGGAGGCCTGGGAAAGAAGGCCAAGAACAAATAGTCATGATGTCTTTGTCTCTGCTATTGGAAATATTGACATTCCCTGTGTTCGACCTTGCGTCACAGCTGAGTCAGGAACTCGCAGACTGAAATAGTTAAGGAAAGAGCTGACAGAGCTCACACAGTGTGTTAAAGTTGAATCTTAAGAGAAGACTACAGAGAATTACAGAATTGTCAGTGATTGTTTGTGAGTGCTGATAGGTACAGGTCAAACTAATGGTTGCCTGAAACACAATATGCCTTTGGTGATTTCTTCTTTAAAGCACAGATTTATTCCTATAATTAATCAGCATAACCCATAATGTTTGTATGCTAAAGCTAATGATTTTTTTCCGTTGGGAAATTGCATGTAATAAAGGAAGTTTACGCTTCCACATCTCATTTAGGCAATTCACAATACTTTGAAGAAGTTCAAAACCTCTACTTGCCCATAGTGTTTATTGCTCTTGCTGAGAGAGGAGTTTTCAATGGGAGAAGTGAAATACTGTTTTAACGTCATTCACAATCTTCCATTTAGCTTAATTACCCTACAGCTGGTTTAAGTTTTTCCCGCTGCAGAACTTTCTAACCACTAATTTGA
Source organism: Ambastaia sidthimunki (assembly GCA_036877625.1). NCBI lineage: Eukaryota > Metazoa > Chordata > Actinopteri > Cypriniformes > Botiidae > Ambastaia > Ambastaia sidthimunki. The sequence goes on from JAZGTK010000256.1 coordinate 17,553, forward strand.
AATGGTTCCATTGCTATTGACTGTTACAGGGAAATACACCCTCCAATTCAGAAACCAGCACTCAGCAAGGACGCCCTGGCCAACCCCAAAAAAACAAAAAAGGCAGGCAGGCAGGCACAAAGAACACCCACAATACAGCCCAGTGTGCATGTTTATGAAAACAAGATCTTTGTTTGATTAGCGCTCTTAGCAGGTTCCAGGCTAATGCTAACCCAACATTTGGAGACAAACAAGTTGCAAATGCAGATGTGAGCTCTGAGGTTAGCCTACTCCACAACTTCAATAAGACATGTTTTATTGTGCTGTTTCCCACTGACAGAGTCTCATGGGAAGCTGAGTAGCATGGGCTTCCCAAAACTCTTCTCTGTATCACACTTTTACAGTGTTCACAGTACGAACTAATGATTCATTTGAAAGAACAATGAGAAAAATACACTTCTTTAACCTTTACTTCTATGTGTTATATTACGCAGTTCTGAGTGATACAGGATGTTAAATTAGATAAAATTCTATTCTCTGAAATATGATTAATTTCCTGTAGCTAAACTGGTGGCGCTAATGGTGCCAAAGCCATGGGTTAAATTTTCACTCAGACTGAGAAAAATGTATATCTTAACTGCACTGTATCTGCAAATATATCTGCAAATGAATAATGGGTGTGGAGGGGAGGAACTGGTGACATCAGCTGAAACAGAAAGTTGAAGAGGTGGAGCAAGTTATTACATTTTGATGAAAGGTCATGAAGACATTTTTTGTGTGGAGATTTTAATCTGGTGTAGGCTACCTTCAAAACATTTATATGTCAAATACTAGTAGGCATGTATGTCTATTTGGGGTCCCTCATACATAGATTTGGCATCTTTTGGAAGGACAGTAAAGTCTTTGTTCAGAAGAGCTTTTAAATACATTTTCATCACAACTTCTCACAGTAATTTTGGTTAAAGGGGAAATACAAAATGATAAAAAACAAATAAAAACACTCACTCAACACCTGCTGGTACTCCATTTGCAAATTTTATTCTGTCTGTGTAATTTAGCAGTCAGTAATGTTTGTATTTTCACAGTGAGATGGGGTAGTTTACCGCTTTGCTAAAAGTGTCATAATATTTTCCTTTCAGATCGGACAGACTGCTGCAGTGTTCAGTAAGGGAACAGGATGATTTGGTTGGTAAGTGTCCTTGTTCACTTCCTGTTCATTTCATGACTGCAGGGTTTCATTGTACAGTGTGACTTACGTCTTTCTTCAAAAGATGTTAAGACATTAGGAATGGGGTTCCTCTGCAAAACAGGAAGTCAAGGAAGCAGTTGTTAGCATCTAGAGTTTGCTTTGACATCTCCACTAGGGCTCCAAATTATGATCTCTTCTGTCCAAATTTGGGGTTCTCAAGTTTGTGTAAGACCACACAGAGTAATACAGGCCTGCATTCAGAACAGCTCTAGTTTAAGCTAACTTCTTTGAAGCTTCTAGCTTAGATGCGGTGTGATGCAGCAAAAACTGACCTAATCATAAATAATGTGAGTTAATGTGTATTCATGAGGTTTCGTAGCAAGGCCTGGAGGACAAGATGATTTAGTCATTGCTAATTTGGGAAGTCCACAGTCAAGTTAAACCCAAACATTGGTCTCCAAAGATGATTAAGACTGCAATTTGTCTTATTCCTGGCTTTCCGTTTAGGTTTTGTATATTGTTTACGTTGACTAGGGTCATGGTGTTCAACACTAAGTTGTTCAACTTTTGTTTTTGTTCAGCAGTGCTTTCATTAGTGTGTTTTACTAACATATAGCATGCTCTGCTTTATTTGTTACAGTTGTCACATTAAGACCCTCTATAAAAAGTTGCTTCTTTAAATTCATACCTTTCAATCACTGCCTCTACATACACATTAAAACAGTCACCTTTGATCTTCTTTGTTGCATTCTATCTTCAACAATTTTTTTTAAATCCTGCAATTGTAGGACTTCTTGTCAAGTTAAAAATAGTTTCACTTTTAAAAACATAGCTTGAGACTTCTGCATTCTGCTCCAGTTTGTTGTACACTTTCTAGTTGTTTTGAATGTAAGAACTTGTCTTGCAAACAATCCCCAAAAAACTGTTTGATCCAGAGTCAGTTAAACCCAAAACTGACTCCCGAGTGGCTTAAATCTATATGGCTTCATAAAGCTTAATTAGTCGACTAGCTCTTCAGGCAACCAACAAACAAATCAGTAAAGGAAACAAACAAAATATGCAGAGCTGTGTGTCCCCAGGACCAGGATTGCAAATCACTATGTTAGATCACAATAGAGTAACCGCTTGTTCCAAACAGTCAGTTAAGTCAACAGTGGGCTAATATTCTCATTAGACAAGCTATTTAATTCAGATGCTGTCATAAGTAGCTCTCCAAAATGTTAATTGTCTGACTAAATATTTGTTGCAAAAATGGCGTCACTGTGCTTAAAAAATGATGGTATGACATCATGCAGTTGAGTGATTATCTTTCATATTCTGAACCAACTCCACATTCACAGCTATAGTCATGGCCTTAGTCTCTTTTGACAACTGTCACATTTGAAAGCTCCCAGACAGACACTCGATCACTTCCTGTAAGCTAGGAAGCTATAAGGCTTCCAGCAAAATAACAAGATTCCTGATCAACTCAGACTCCAGTTATGAAGAGAGAAGGCATGTCTGTATAACCTGACTAACAACAGTTTATAAATCAGAGTTTCCCTTGTGTGTGTTTCTGTTTCAGAATGCTCTCATTATCTGGGTGTTTTACTTATGCTTAGGAAGTGCCTGTCAACAAGAGTCTGCTGGAGGGAGACAGACACTGTTTGCTGGTGTGTGTGTATGTGCAATAATACATAGCCAGCAGGCCCAGTCTATCAGGTCAATGGGTTTCTTAGTTGTCCGGAGACTCCAGGGGTGTGTGTGTGAAGGTCGAGGAGTGAGAAGGTTCATCGGGTGGCGTGTTGGGTGTTGACAGGAACTTTGTGTGTGTGCGTATGTGTGTGACTGAGACCACACAGCACATCCAAGCTGTGCCAGGACAGGAAGTGGAACAGCATGAAGACACTTCCCTCACACACACACACACACACATGCCTGTGTAGCATCAGTAACCAACACTGGTATTCCTTATTAACAAACCTGGTAGGATTTCTCTATTAATCCCATATTGCTCCATGTTTTGTGTAGACAATGAGAAGCAGTAGTTGATTAACCACAACACAGTGAATAATACAGTTTCTGTTACAGTTTTCTGTATTATTCTGTATACTGTAGTAATACAGTTTCGTTAACAGGAAATGCACAATGGGCATTTGTTTGTTTTATTGGTGGTGTGGTGGTAAAACAGCCATGTGTATGATTTTATTTGTCCTGCTTTAATAAAGGTCATTGTAATCCGATTTACTGTCTCAGAAGAATTACTGTGCAGGGTTCCGGAATATTCCAAGGGATACTGACTCACTGTTCTGGTTTTGTGAATGATTTCACTGTTTCCTTTTAATAAGGAAAGATAAGGCTATGAGAAAGAACTCTGACCCTTGACCTCCACCAAGAATCAACATCCTGTCTGGTTTTACCTCTAATGGTCTCCCAACAAATGAGACTGTTTGTCATGTGCTGGATGGGAGTATGTTATCTAAAAGTTTGTAGTTTGAAAGCCGGGTTAAAACATGCATTAGCCAGCACATCCAAGCCCAGACAGCAACTGCATAAGTTAATGTATTCTGTGCCGGAAGAGAGAATTAGGCTGCATGCCAGTTCTTATACTATTAAAGGTCTGCACTTTGCTTTTGATGGAAAAACCTATATTGTGAATTGCCTATTTTGATATATTAAGTATTAAGATATACTGCAATGCCATGTGTGTATATTCAGTTTTATTATCCTAGTGATTAAGAACTAATCGAACCTTACTGTAATAATCTGACAATAGCCGGTCAGCCTTGTCTACTGGTATATATTATACTGTATTAGGTATAACAAGGTATTACTATTAGGTATCATGATTAGATATATTATGCATATAACATAAACATACTGTATATATTATAAAGCATATAACTACTAACAAAAGTGCTACTGAAACTTTTAGATTTTTAGTCAAAATTAAAAATGTAATCGTCTTCTTAACTATTATTAAAATTGTGAAGGCTGTTTTGTTTTGAGCGGAAACATCTTGGGTCAGTGGTTAAAGTTGTTTACAGGGCTCTTGTTTTGATATATATGGCTAATCAAGAGAAACAGAAACACTGTACTGATGTGTTTTGTGATCTGATGGCAGTTGGTTCACAACCCACACTCTCTCAAACTTTCCAGCACTGATCCAAGGCCAGCCTCTGCAGACCTACATTCTTATTTCGACAACCATTCCAAAAAGGCTTGAAACTGACTTCAGATCAGCAGCTGATCTGATGACAGACACAGATAATGGTGCCTCTTCCTGAGGAAGAGGGAGCCCTGGCTGAGTAGCACGAAGACCTTGTCAGACAGGATGTTTGCAGTCAGAGATGCAGTGTTCTGTTAGACACCTGCAGTGGGACGCAGAAGTCTTCGTTCGGTAAATGAAGATGTTTACTCTGCCTGCTGCGGTTGAGAAATTTGCTACCTCTGCAGCTAAAATGAAACAACGTGGGCCTTGTGTGGGTACTGTATCTTTTCGAAAAGTTGCACTTTGTAATATATAGAAGAAAGAGAGCTCTAGTGTTTGGGTGTCTATGTAACCTCCTAATAAGACCAGCTGAGGTAAATAAATAAATAAAATATTAACCAAGCTTTAGCTGGTCTAACTAGTCTTCCCTCAAGGCCAACTTAGTACTTATTTGCTTTAGCTGAGCAATCAGCTGGTCTTCCAGACTTACCATCTGAAACGCAACCAAAATTTCTCTAAATTCAGCCAACAGAACAGTCTTAGCAAACCAGGAGACCAGGTATCAAACCAGTATAGGCTGGTTAAAGATTTGTCAGCATGATATTCAGTATGACTTAAATTAATTTCCATGCTAATCCAGGTTGGCTGGTGTTGGTTTGCTGTTGATCTGTCTAGGAATATCATGCAGGTAAAGCTGTTTGACTAGCATTGTCTCAATGTTGAAGGTAATATTGCTGGTTTAGCTAGTTAAGAAGCCTGGAGGGGATACCGGAACACCTGCATCTAAAGCACAACAAACACAGAAGGAAACAGGGTAGGGTAGTATTCCTTCATCCGCTGAATTGTTTTGTTAAAACATGCTTACTAATTCTGTCTTGAGTCACTGTTCCATTGCATAAAGGAATGTAGCACACTTTCAAAACAAACACTTTTGTTTCAGACAGGAAGCAGTGGGTTAAATCACAATGAATATTTACAGAATATCTGTGCATGTGTGGGAATTCAAGAAAAGCTTAATGCTTTTCTGACACCGCTTACTGCAACTGATGAAAGATTTACACTACCTGGTGTCACCTTCAATCCTGACTGAATTATTACTCACAGATAATTGTTCTCACTGATATTTCTGTTTATGGTGTGTCACCAGCAGACAAGACAATGACATGCAGACAACTGTTTGCCTCTGGAGTGCGTCGATCCGGGGAGTCGCGATAAGGGCGTGACACTTCACCGGCCGGGTGACACTCCATGGCGTGCTTGCTTCTCTCCCCGCGAGGTGCCACTTACCTTTGCCTTTGAAGTGCTTGCCTTTCATTAACAACCATCACAAAGGAAAGTAAATCCTGGATGCCACTTCAAAGGCATGTATCATTAGGGCCAATGGGCCAGCAACAGGTGGAAGGATAGTAAACATGGACCTTTGGAGGAAGTATGCTTCAAAAAGCCAAGTCTGTAATGTTTGAGTTTGATCAGCTCTTTCTAAGTATTGATTAGGAGCATTATTTTTATACCATCTAGAGATATTAAGAAAATAGGTAATAGTTTGGATTCGTAGATTGAAAGGTTTGTTTACTAGGCTTAAGATACAAGACATTTATTGTTTTGGTCTTGACATCAACTAAAGTCAGGTGCAGATAATACAGTTTTGGTTATAATTTTGCTACCTGAGACCAATTTCGTAATGTGCAAAATTATCTTATTGACAAACTGATTAATCTTTGATTGCTTAGTGCAACATATTTACTGTATATTGACTGCAGTTTTACTTCCTTTCAAATTCAACATAAGATCATTGCATAGCTAAGTTTTTTGAGTGAGGAAAACAGTATGTAATGTGTGTTCTGGGTTGTGGACATTATTGTTTTATACAAAACTGGCTGAGTTTACCTGGTAGATCACACTGGGATTATATTGTACAGTCTGACAATCAACAATCACAAATGACCCCAAAAAACACACAGTTTGCAACTCCCCTAAATTTCCTCCAAGCCTCCAAGGATCAATATGTCCTCATTCCACATACATATCCTGCATAAAAGCTTTCTACACATTTGTAAGAAAAAAAAGAATGTTTCAAACAAACAGTAAAAATAGACCACCCCAGATGATGCAATTCACAGAAAGCTCTACAGCTTCCACCCATGCAAAATGTGTTCATTCAGGCAGGACTACTGTACCACACAAGACTCCCTAGTGGACTGAGCTGGATCCTGGGTTTAGATTTAGCCTCGGAGTCCCGCAGGAACGCCCAGATGTCCAGACTGAATTACGAGCAGGGGAGCTGGTCATTACGCAACATACTGGTAGTGGTCAGCACACACAATACTAAGAGGTTGATGACTCATACTGTGCTATTCTAATCTGGGCATCTGTGTGTGAACTAGTGCGAGATAAAAATGCACCTATGTTGTATTTCCATTAGAGTAATTTGATATATTTAATTTAATATCTGCTGAACAAATATTTTAAACCAGTCAAATGTGGTTAGTTTGTTTCCAGCCTGTCCATGTTGGTTAGGTTGTTCTGTTTTCCCTTACATAAATTAACTTTGGTTTTACTACAGCAAAAGTGTAGTAATTATGTGTTTTGGTGCATTAATTCCCATTTATATACCCACAGTTTTACAACAAATACCAGCTTAACCAGCAAGACTACCTTTGTGAACCAGATTGGTCAGAAAACAAATTGCTTCGCCAAGTTCACCTGCTACATAAACGTGACCTTTTTTTCTGTTTTCTAGTTCTGCTTTTTTCACTTCTCACTATTAAAATTCAGTATGGCAAATGATACTGAATTTTAAAAGTGATATTGCCTCCCTCATGATGGCTATATTGTTTTTTTATTTCTTGTGCTTGTGTTTTTCCTAACTTGGAAAACAATACAAAATGGATGTATATATTTAAAAAATTGATGTATTATAAATAAATGGATGTATAGTTTTGCTGGTAATTTCTTTATCTTATCCACCAGCCACTAACCAGCATTATTTAGCACCAACATGGTAATTTAGGCTTTACTTAAAGGTTCTCTAAGCAGCATTAGCACAAAAATGCTTTTTTTAATTTTGCGCTTTGTTTATAGAATTGGATTTGGTTAAAACCATCTAATTAAAACCACATTCAAAAAAAGCATTCAGAGTTTGGAGCGCTAAAGTGTCTTCTGAAGTGCCTGTTTTCTCTCATGTTAAAATGTGTTTTTACCTCGCCTTTAAATAGTGTCTTCGTTTTTTTCTGTTCTTCTGACTCTCCTTTCCTCTTCCTTCTGTGCCTCATCCCCTACTAATTTTGTGCCGTCTGACCTCTGAACAACTAAACATAAATGCTGCCGCATGGTGGCAGGGTCACAGGTCAGCATTGATTGGCCACTCAGCAGGAAGCCACGTTGACATTTGAAGGCTAGTAAGGTGTGTTCCTCTCCATCTCTCTACACAGCCCCTGGTGCTGTTTCCCCATGAACCATAGGCTAATGCGTCCCAGAGTAACAAACATGTCTTTCCTCATAACAATCTCCAGAGATCATTCCCGTTTCAAAAGCAGCAACCAAAAGACATTCATTTAAAAAATGCATGGTGTGTCAGACATTTCTCTGGCCTGAGGGGACTTTTGAATGCCTCTATGTGGTATGATTTTAAGGGATATGATGCTGTATTTCATTTTGAGTCAATTTATATTTTCTATTATTATTTAACCCCTACAAACATTACAGTCCAAAGTATCGTCCTTTATGTAAGTAATACATGCTGTATAAACCACACAGAGTCAAGGCCTATTTACACTAAGCAAAAATATTAATAGCAAACGGGTGTTTGAAAAAAAAAAGATTTCTGTGGACCCATTATACCACAGCAATTTGTCTGCTATCTAACTTTTTGGTGATTTTTTTTCTTTGTCTGATGAAGTTACACTTACACTAGTGTGGTAGTTTAATACTATAACTTTATATCTACTGTCCTCTTTGGTGTAGTCAGTTCTAATCTAATTTAGTCAATCTAATTTAAAAATATATCAGAAGGATTGTTATTTATTTATTTTGTACTTATTTTTGTTCTCAGAAACGACTCTAATCTTTTACTTAAATAATCTTTTGCTTAAATCTTTTGCTTAAATCTTATTTATCTTAAAACATAAGTAAGGAACATTACTTTAGGAACATTACTCATACACCCTTGTCTGATAACGGTGCCCTTTCAGTATGGCATGAGCTCTTTGTTTGTGTGTCTTTGTGTGTGTCTGTGTGTAATGCCTTACAGCCACAGATCTGTAGGGGAACTCTGACACCTGCTGTACTGTCTCATAATTCACTATTGTAAGATAAAAAATTTAAAAATCTGTTAACTTCATTCATTTCAGAAAATAAAGTAACTCCACTATTGTATAAATAGATTGTTTTATTGTTCATATTTTATTTTTTTTAAACATTTAAGTGCATTCAAGGTCTGAGTCTCTGTATACTTCATATATTGGTTTGCATTCAGATTGCACTATGCAATATAAAATGTTAAATGTAATATTTAAATTTAATATTTAAATTTAACAGAAATTACAGCATTTACCAAACGTGAATGTAAATTACTCTGTAAATTACTCTGCTGACTCTAATTTGAATAAGTAAATATGTTCCTCTAATTGTATCCCTACATCAGTTACCTATTCATACCACAATCAGTGCTGTTTCTGTATCATATCCTCTCTTGTGTGTGGCTTGTTTCAGACAAGACCTAACACATGCCGACTGTCTGGTGCTTTGCTGCAGATCGCGCTTTCTGCCTGCGTTGAGCCCGGTCTCATTGGCTGCCTCTGTCCACAGCTGTGCTTGACCCAGTAAACTTTGTAGTGAACCTAAATTCCTTTCACCTCATTGGCTCCTGCTAAGTCATGTGATCACTCCAACATCAACATGCCCTTCCCATTTGGATGAGAGTGCCTTCCAAAAAATCTGGATTGCCGAATACCTTAGCTTGCATTCCCTTATCGGGAAGAGATATCCGGGTGTCTCTGTGCACTTGGCAAACAAACAGTCAAACAATTATTATTATTATGTTGCTGCAGAATTCTCTGCCTTTTCTCGTCTTGTCGGAGGTCTCATCTCATCCAGGATAAAAAAAATGTTCCTATTGGCTGCGTTTATCATCACATATCTGTGGGATGTGAGGAATAGTCATGAGGAATCCACCTTGTCTCAATTCATAGTTTCACATGTGCTAATCAAACATTTTCAATGTTTTTGTACGGTTGCATGTTTTGTTATTTACTAATTCCTCAGAGACCTTTTCTTTTTCCTCAAACCCCAGCCATACACACACCCAGTTTTGCTCCCTTGTCTATGTTCTCTCATTTCTCATGCTCTGCCTCCCCCAACACAGCTGGTTTGGATCCCTTCAACAGATCAAGTATTTTAGAAGGTAATTGTTTTCCTGTGTGTTGGACAGCACAGCAAGTGATCACATGAACTCAACAATAATCTCTCCCAAACTTTAATCTTTTCTTGACCATCAGATCTAAGTACAAATTTGTGGTTCATTAATGGATTAAGTGATGAAGTAATTTATTTTTGTTTTCCCATGTCAATATAAATTGACCTTTGATTAAGTGTCTGATGTTCTTTCAAGTTTTGCTATACATTTCTTTTTTCTGCAGTTCTTTTTTATCTTGATTTGCCGACTTCTAACTTAATTGATTAGATAATAAACTAACACAGAAATGCTGCTTACTTTGAATGATAAAACAATATATGAAATACAACCATAAATGTAGAACACATAAATATGGAATTTATGAATTCACAGTTTTCTTATTCCCAAAATGTAACCTCTGACTGCCTGTCTTTTTCATGTACCGTGTGTATATATAGTCATTTAGTCCTGTATCTGTAATCCTTCCTTTCTCTTTCTGCAGGATTAATGCAGCACAGCTCACAATAATGAGAGCATTAAATTTCATTTCTAAGCAATGACAAAATGGTAATTACTAATTACAAGGAATGTCAAGAGAGAAGCATTTAGATTAAAATAAACAGTTGTGATTAAATGGAGCCCTATTGACACACTTGATATTCACATTCATTGGCCCTTTGAGCAGCATAGTTATATGCAGTCTAAAATGACTAAATCAACATCATCTGATCTGTTTTTAAACATTTTTTTCTGGATATATTCTTAGATGAATGTAAGACTTGTTGCAAATTCACCACTTTTGAATTGAAACTTCAGCCAATCAGAAGGTACCGCTTAAGTTCTGTTTGTTTTCCCAGGTGGGCTGTTTTAAAATTCAGCAACCCAATCGGACATAAATTAACTTGTTTTCCTACTTTTGACGGACAGCTTTCCTCCACAGAACCGTCGGAATATTTGGCAGGAAGCCTCAAAATGCATGAATCCACACTGACTGCCAAGAGCTGGCCCACCTGTTAAAGCAATACAAACTTTACAAAACCACCTGGTTTTCGTTTCTACAGTGAACAAACTATAATGTACCTGGAATGCATCTTCTTTCTTTGGCGTGTTCGGCTATTGGCAGTGATGTGGTAGGTGTAACACTAACAGCATCGGAAAATCTCCAGGTTTAGGTAATGCTTTGGGAATATTTGTAGCTACGCAAATCTCTAAGCAAGAGCTTCATACCACCTACCTAAATCTGTTTTACTGGCTGTCTTATGAAATTACTATCATATCACAATCGAATCCCCATTACACTCTGCATGCCTTGGCAGAAATCTGCACTAGTCTTAGCATACATCTGAAACAAATAGACAGCCATTCATTTATAAAAAGGTCAATTCTAATCACACATGTTTGACAGAGGGGCCAAAGCAAAGTTCATACACCTACACAAGCAGCGATCATATGCCAGTCATATGCAGATTATTCAATAAAGAAACGTCCTGTGCCATAAACGGAATGCTGCTTAAGAAATAAATCATTTTAATCATTACAGTATTCAAAAAAACAGCAAAATCATGCCATGTGTGATGTCTTAAGCTACTGAATGGAATCCATAGTAATTACCTTCTGTTTCTAAATGTGAATGACAAGAAAAGCTGACATATTACAATTAATAGCAAAGAGATCTGAGGCAGGAGAGCTCTGTTTAAATGTCTTGGTGTGGGGAGAGAGTGAGTGGATGTCATACAGTGAATTTTAGCAGTATGACACGGCGGCCAGCGCCGGGGTGGAGGATAAAAGGAATCTCATCAGCTGGACGCAGCAGAAGCCAGGGCCTAATTCTCATCGCCTGCTTCCTGCTTCGTACATGAAAGCCCGGGGGCCGGTGACTGCTGCTACCCTGGCTGGTGGGTGTTCAGGGAGGCCAGTGATCCGAAAGAGAGAGAGAGGCAGGGGTGTGGGAACCTCTCTCACTGTTTCCTTGCTCTATTGCTGAACTAGGATCAGTATAGTTCTGTTGTTTGTCTGTGTAAATCAGTCAATGCATGGCTCACTCAGCCCCTGCTGGTGGATGTTGTAATTTCCACCATACAGAGGAACAAAACATTTTTTCAGTAATGTCTGTTTAAGAAAACTTGTGTATTTTGATGAAATAAGCTAAATAGAATTATCCTAATGTTAATTTAGATGTTTTGCTAGTGCCTGATTTCTTTGAAGGTTTCTCTGGTATGGACTTCCTGTCTGTTAACTGCTCAGGATAGGAAAGGGTTTGGGCCTGTGTGTGCTCTTGTGGTGCCATCGGCCATCAGTTGTCGTGATTTTCCTGTGGCTTCAGAGTAATCAGGTGATTTTAAAGTATAGGCGATTGCATTCTCTTATTGGCAGTACTGAAACACTTTCTGAGGGGTCATGTTCTAACTGAGAACCGTCCAGTAAGTTGAATGTGATTTACACAGTGTAAGTTATTCAGTGTAGGTTTTTTGTGCCCATTTTCTATGAATGAGGCCTGTTAAGCGGCAAAAAACACACTTCTGCTGCAAATGCACAGTGAAATAAAAAAAAATAATAATGTGTTGGATAGTCTTTACCCAAACCTGACTTTTAATGATGTACATTATTATGGAAAAAAAAATTCACATCATTGACATCAATCACCCAACCACAGTTTGCTTGTTGGTTTGGTCTGAAATGGGCTTCCATGCCCTATGTTTTTAGGTGGGATATATCCCAAAACTATATGAGCTCCATTTGGCACATTTGACAGTAAATCTGGGCTGTGCTGCAGGTGAGTAACTAGGAGAAATGACCAATGCCAGCATTAGCCCTGCATCCCAGCTGACCACTCAGTAGTGGACAGGGACCTCCAGGGCATCTTTGCCATGCTGTCAACTGGTATAATTACTCCACCACAGGCCGACTGTCACTTCACTGATTCAGTGTGCCTATTACAGTCAGCTAGTGAATCACATACCTCCGTGGATATGTAGTTTAAAAAAGGCTACTTTAAATTAAAATGTGACATATCAAGAGCATATTTAGATCCCCTTTAAAGGAAATTAGTACTACATATACATATACATATAACTGATATTGGTATATGTGTGTTTGTGCATATACAGACAGACAGATAGATAGAGAACATTTCACTGAGAGTCGTGTAGCAGAAACGAAACATGATTTTCAAAGAGAATGCATTGCTTTTCAAGTCAGAGAAGTGAGACAGTGTAAGTAATGGTTTTTATTTTGTAACAAGCTATATTTGACTTACTTGTTATCATGAAAACAATAAGAACTCCCAGACACTTCAGATGAGTGGATGACTGTAAGACAACACAGATTCATAAACAAACACACGCCCACAGCTCCCACCTCACCAGCGAGAGCCACAGTCGGCCGGCTGTTGTTATGTGAGACTTAAAGGTTTTGGGGAAAATAATGAGCTCATCGTTTTGGCCCCAAGGTACCGCTGGCAATTACCATGATCCATGCTCCCGCTCAGCAGGGACTCGCTTCCCTCTCAGGTTTTGTAGGACAGAGAAAGAAGACCTTTGCGGGGTGCAGGCCTTTTTTTCTTCTGACATCTGGATTCAAGGGGGGCCAGATATTCAAAGCGACACGTCAGTTGCTTAAAAAACCCACTTATGCATATGCATTTGATGAAAATGCCTCCAATCCAAGACTAAACAAATGACCTTGAAGTCATAGCAAAACGTTGCGTCGAAGTTTTCACGTAATCTTAAAGCAAAACAAACTTGAACTTTCTCCACAGCAAATGTAGAAGTTGTCAGATACATATTTGCAATGATTTTGCCAAAGGGCGGTTGGCACGAGGTTTGTGTGAGTGGCAAGGTAAATAAATAAAGCAAGTGCATCTAGCTGTTGTTTTTGGCAAATGTGATTTATTATGTATCGCCTGTCACATCTGGTCACATCCAGTGGTGGACAGTGGCACTGAGGATTGGCTGCTGGCAATGTTGAAATCAACCTATGCTGTCCACTCAATCTCCCTGATAGCCTCATGCATAAACAATCCTCATGGTAAGTGAGACTGACATCATTTATAATTGACACTTTTTCATCTCTGGCCTGAGGCGCGGATGAGGAAATTGTTTCCACGGCCATTTTCGTGTTGCGTTCATGGCTCTTTCTTACACCTGCGAGTTCCCAAAGGAACACTGCATGTGAAATTCTTTATTAATGTTGTGTGTTCCACGGGCCACCTGTATAGCATATGAATCTATTTGTTTTTTCTTAGTTTAGGGTTTAATAAATAGCAGGTAATTAAGGAGTTACGCACACATACTGTCCAAGAACTTACAAACAATGTGTCAACACAAGGTTTAAAGTGCTGTTTCTCATTATAATTTAAAAATGTAGCTACAAGCAACAAACATTTTGGTTTCCAACAGATTGGAAAATGAGAGAAATTTACCACAATTGCCATATTTGGCCGAAAAGGGGCACATCAGGCATTTTCAGCTGGGGGTACTGGTTCTCCAGGGCTGTACTTACTATAAGCAGATTCCAGGGGATATGTAGAAAGATTAAATTTTGCTTTGTTAAACATTAAAATCACAACTAAATACACAAAATGTTGTTAAAGCTGTTTCAATTATATGTACAAAATTTGTCAGTTTATGTGGATGACATTTCTATGTGTAAAATATATATTCTATGTGCACCCAGCGGTTGGAAATGTATAAAATTTATCATTCCGCTTTAGATTGTTTTTTTTGCATCAAGTTGATATAAACCAATAAGATTGATTTGCGTCTACAAAAAGATTTTAATACACAAAATCTTTTTCGTCTTCGTTTTTATGTCTCAATACGAGGACTTTTTCTCTTCTCCTCAGCCAGTGCTTGAACTTTGCACAAACAGAAATTACGAGTCAACAACACTGTGATGTGATATTTAATCATATCTGTTTATTTGGCATCGAGATCCCAGATGTCGGAGTTGAAGTTTGCATGGCTAATGAGAAAAACACACAGCTCCATTTTTAACCCCAAGAAGTTGGCAGGTGCAAAGCCTAGAGTTGCTGGTGTGTCACGGGCCTGGTATTAGATTCAATATTCTCACTTCAGCAATAAAGAAAAGGCTGTTTTTCATTACTCTGTGAACTTATTACCAAGCTTACTTTATCCTTAAAGGCTCACAAGTAATTGCATTTGGAAAGGAAATAAGACTTGACTTGAATGCTTAATGAGGACTTTTGAAAATGATAAAGGCTACATTTTAGATTACATCTTTTATTTATAGTTAATTTTACAACATTAGTCACAAATGGCAATTACTCAGTCTTATGGAATCCTTCCAATATGAGCTTCAGAAACACCAAAAACTTCACAGATATCTATGAAATACTACTTTTGACACCTTGACATTCATTAGATGTAGAAGATGCCCCAGTATGATTGATTCCTTCTTGTATTCAGGTCTCCAGCTTAAAATCAGATCAGCAGTCTTGGCTTGTTAACATGAAAGATATCACTGACTAGCAAACACGCATCTGATATCCATGTTCAGGGCCCCACACCTGTCAGGAAGTGACAATTTATGCGTGTGTGATGGTCCTCCCCTAGGCACTGTCTGTGCAGAAAACAGTGGAGGTCTGATTGATGATGAGATCTAATGGTTGAGTCCTACCAAATCCCATGGAGAGCCACAAACACACCCCCAGTGGTTCAACCACAGACTCCTCTCAGTCTATACACAGCCAGAGACCCTCTGCAGTACCTAGTGAGTCATCTGGCCTGTCTCTGTTGGGTGCACCCACGCTGAGAGAGCCTATATATCCACCTCTGCTCATGCCGACTTGACCAATTACTACAGTGTGCTGTAATTTTATGTGTACATATGTGGCGTCCCAATGAAATGGTTTAGATTTAATTTTGGCACCAATCGCTCTGAGAACATAGTGACTGGATGGAACATGCCCCCTTGTTGTGGTCAGCGCTGCCTACAGCTAATTGTGATGATGTAATCATGGCTTTTCAGAACTTATACACATGTCATTCTTGCAAATATTTGCTGGACCGCTGGATTGGATGTCCCTGCAGTGTGTTTAACTCCATGAAGCTGCTGTTTATGCTTAAAGATCTGCAAAGAGTGAGCTATGTATGAAACAGGATAATCATTTACTGTGCAGAATATAGTCATTTACACTCTCTACAAATAATATGTGATACAAAATGCATTAGGCAACATTTTAAAACATTAGTATTCTACATAGTTGACACATGACCTCATTATCACATTGAATATTATTGAGTGATATCTAATAATGACCTTGAAAGGCATCTTGGAGTTTTTTTATTTCTGTTGCATGTTTAATCTTATTTTGTGTTAAAATACCTGTTGCTGTCCAGTCAAATAATCAAACTGAGACATTACAAATTGTGACTACATTCATCACACAAAAGAAAGGTCAAGTACTGTGCATAGTATACATACTTCACACTGCAGAAATAGTAATATGCTAGTATGCTAGTATGTTATTTCGATAACAGCTTGAGTTCTGACCAGCCAATTTGATTCATGCTTGTAATTTTTATTATTTATTATATGTAGTTTTAATGTACTGTATATATGTTTGTTTTTACTTCCTGTTCTTTTTCTGTGAGTTTCTGCAGGTTTTGTAAGATATACTGCAAACGGTGCAGAATGTAACCAGTCATCTACTTTGTTTTCTTCCCTCAGAAGCTGCTTTTTGGCGCCTGGCTCAGTTAGAACATTCATCACTGGTGGGCAGGACACAGCGAGACACTGTAAACGGCCAAAGTTCACGCCGAAAGGAATGCTGAACTCCTCGAGAGGAGCCAAAGAAATCCAGCATCAGCAAAGAGGAGCTGAAGGAGTCTCATCTCCTCTCTGCTCCTGTCCAACCCTTGAGGCCTGTGAACAATAGGCCTCTCCACACAGGAAGTCTTTGCACCAGCCAGGGCTGAATCCCAGCAAATCTATTACTATTGCAGTTGCCACAGGGTGTTGAGCCACGGTGAACTCTGACCCCTGGCCTTATTTTCAAAGATGATCTTTGATCCCTAATGTAGCTCAGCGGTTCTCTCTGAATCTGGATGTGCAGAGAGGGGAGCAGGTGAATCGCTCTTTTTCTGCCGTTGTTTTTGATGTGGAACATGGTCTGAGGCGATTTCTCAGCATGTGCAGAGAGCAAACACAACACAAAGATGGAAGTCAAGAAATTTGGCTTGAGAAGTCCACAGCTAGCGATTCAGATGTTGGCTAAAGTTTTGTTTGTTTTGTCTTGTCTTGAAAACGTTTATGTAAATAGTTTGTTCAAAGTCTTTGAACAAACTCTAATACTTTGTATTAGTCTTGTATCGATTAAGATGTTAATGTAAGGCCTAGCATCTAAAACATGACTATCTTTGGAAATGTTCAAAATTAGAGGACCTGAATCGAGATGGTTTAAACAGCACTCAGGCCAAACAGAAACATGATCCATTTGACTGAGAGCACCTTATGTTCTCCAATCAACATTTAATTAAACAGTACAAAATGTTGCTCATTTAATTCTGTACATTATCGTTTACTGCCTCAAACCCTTGAGTGTTTTTCTCTCTCACTCTGTGTGTGTATGTCTGTGTGTAAATCAATTTGGGCTCCGGGCTGATCTGCCTCACGGCCTCCTCTTCTTTTGATCCGGTTCCCACCACTGCCTAGCAGAGAACTACAGCCAGCCTTAAGTTCTTTAAGGGATTTGTACTCCCCCTAGTCTTAGCTTACCAACACCCGCACTGACTCTATCTGCTGCCCTCCACAAGCTCATGAACAATGCTAGAAGAATTAGTAATTTTGGCTTGATTCTGTTGGAATACCGTCAAAGGAAAATGGCTTTTTGTGCAGACCTACCTGCAGGGCAAATGGCCTTCAAAGCCCGTGATCAGAAACTGTTTATAATGAAATTATGCATAAACACTCAGAGTGTTTACTGCTTTCAGTTAAGCATCTACCTTACCCTTGAAAGACAACCTTGTAAACTTGAATCGATGTTAATTTAAGCTTAAATTAGCGTCAACTGAGACTTGATTTATTTGTTAGTTTGCTGGAAAACAATTAAAATACTGTAGATCTGCTTTTACTGTATAGTTGTTTTATTTGTTTATTTTTTACTACCCAGATTTGGGATTTTAACAGCATTTAATAAAAAACATTTGTATACCACATTCCAACTCTCAAATGTGTACACATGATGATTTTTCATGCTAAATTGCCTTGATTGTTGTTCATTTTGTGATTTAGCTTTTTAAAAATGAAACAAAAAATACTTTCAATCCATCAGTTGTTTTCTTTCAGTTAACCCTGTGGAGAAATAGGAAAGAGAATGACTTATTTACATGTTCCTTTTCATCAGATGAGCTAAACCGTCTCTCACCAGAAGCTCTCCTCACCACTGTCTTATCTCATGTTAAACAGCACCCCCTGTCAACAGTCATGAGTACTGCAGGTTTTATTCACACATACATGTGTGCATGTCTGGAGTTCATTTAAGTGGAACAGAGTTAGCTCACTTGGGCTTCAAAGAAACATTTTTGTGTGATTAAGGTTGACTGTAATGATGTTTTATGAACATGCTAGAGGGAAACTCTAGAAAAGAAACATTTTAGCAGGTCTTACTTTGAACCTTCGGCTGTTTCTGCTTGTTTCCTCGACCTGTTTTATCACCTCATAAAAATGCAGGCGTGTTAGCGAACTTAGATTTGCCGTTTTAAATTAAAGCCAAAGTTACGTTCACATTTACCTGTTTAATTGCTGCTACTTGGGTGTAATTATCGTTGAACAAATGTGTTGTGAGGTCATTCTACAAAACGGGTATCGTGTGTCTCCTCATATACATATGAAAATCACTTTGAAAATGATGCTAAATGTGTTTGTGTGTATGTGTATAGTAATAAACTATTGCATAAATAATTAAACAAATAAAAACTGTCATAATGGCCCCATTACCATTCAAAGAAGCACCCTGTCGTTTCACAGCACAAGACATGAAGTGTCAAATACTAAACTGACACTGTTAACTGTTACCATTCTGAAAACTTAACTATATTGCCATGTTTTAATTTAACTTAAGATGGTTCAATAACATTTATTAAAATCATTCCCTGTCTGTTAGATTTAAAAAAAATTTTTTACTTAAACTGACATAGAACTTGTTTGATCATCATTGAATCTGGTGCATTTTATGTGTTGTATTGTAAGTGAACCCATTCTGCAAGACAAAATACAGGCATCATATTTTGCAGGTTTTCTTTTGTGTGTGAAGATCTCCACACATCTGGTTTAAGTCATGCTGAGTTCAGGCTTTTCATAAGTCCCTACCTGCATGGAAAGATGAAGAAACAGACCTTCATTTCTCTTTCTCTCAGAGTCACTCAGTACTGAGGAGAAAAACATCTAGATACCATCAGAATAACATCAAAAGTGCATGCTGGCACGACTATGCATTTTTATCTGACAGAGGCGGAAAAGTTATTACTAGGTCACCTGCCTGTTGGTTTGTCTGCCTATATAGCTGAACACAGGCTGCATCTACTGGCCCTACTGAGTTATAAAGACCTGTGCATGGTCACACGGCCACACGTCTGTGTCTCGATAAGGTGTTGCAGACGCCTACATCTCACCATGAGTCTGCAGTCTGCACCATCTGCCCTTATTGCTCTAAACCCCATGAATGCTGTAGGCGTCAGTCTGCCTGTCTGCCAGCCTGCATCTCAGCTGGTCAGTATGTTTTTCTGGGGCCACAGAGATGTCCCATGATTCGGGTCTCTCAGACTTTATTGTTTAAGCGTTGAGGAAATTAAATATCTCTGGTTTCTCCAGTCATCTGTTATGAACATGGCCATAAACCAGAGTAGAGCTGATCCAACTGTTGTATTTTGTTCATGTTTTTGTTACACAGAAAATGTTTAATCAAGATATAAGTAAAAGGTCTTGATAAACATAAGTGAAACAAAGTTTTTCATCACTATTAATGTTTATTTCCTGAGCCAGGCCTTTCTGTTCAGAGTCTGCGTGTTGTCCATGTGTCAGCGTGGATTTCCTCCAGGTACTCCTGTTTCCCCTACAGTGCAAAGACATGTAGATTAGGAGAATTGGAGACACTAAAAATTGCCCTTGAGTGTGTGAGTGTACACACATAATCCAAGTTAGTGCACACACATTAGAAGCAGTGAGTTGTGAATACACATACTACAGGTTGTGAAAACAGAAGCCCAGAGCAGTGGGCATTCACTACAGTGCCCAGGGGGGTGAGGTGCCTTGACCAAGGGCACCTTAGTTGTTTCCTGCCAGCATTAGAAATGAAACCTACAAAATTCAGATTTCAAGTCTGACTCTAACCATTAAGCCACAACTGCCCTCATTAAGCCACAACTGCCCCCATTAGGACATTAGAACTACCCCATTTCTGCCAGCCTACACAACACATGAGAGGCAGATTTTCACTCTCTGTGTGTTGTATATTTCTTGCGCTTGATGTATAGTATGTATACTGTGTCTTCCTGTCCATCTTTAATCCACATATATTGCAACACTTCTCTTTGTTGCTACTAATCACAACCTAGACTTTTACTAATACCCCTCTCTTCCTCTCTGTTTCTCTCTCACACACACACCTTCAACTTTTAATACCCTGGGGTTTATTTATATGTTCTTCACAGAAAGTGAGCCAAGGTCAATGAATCTGAGGTAGAAAAAACTATTAATCACATAATTTTTCTTTTAGCAAACTTTGAAAATGTGTCCCACAGACTCCAACACCACACCAGGGTTAAGCATATGGGTGGCAGTGCCTGTCTTTCTAAACTGTATCTATATAAATATACAGGATAATCCCCAAAATGCCAACTGGAAGATTTTAAGGCGCTGCACCTTAGAAAGTGTCTCTTTTAGCCAGATGGTTGTCTGTAGAGCTGATACACTATATAGGATCTTTGGATTTGTCTTCACTGTGAGGTTCTCAAATGTTACACAAACATTACATGTCTTAGGGTGTACTCACACATGGCACGGTTTGAACTGGGCCTAAGCTCGATTGTACCGGTTACGGTTAGAACTGTTGTGGTTTGGAGCACTCACAGTGGTCAAATGAACCAGGCTTTGGGGGTCAAATGCGCCCGGGAGCAGTTCAGAGTGCCTAGTGCGAGTACACCATTAGACATGTAGGCACTTTGCATGTGACTGCCATACAGCTGAGCTTGTTAGACTTCACAGTTTAGTACTAATGTGATGTAAATAATATTTACAGTGTATTAAATGTGTGTTTTAAAGTTAAAATAGTATCAAAATGAAACATGTTTACTGTGTTAATACATGTTTCTGGTTTAAATGAGCATGAATCATCTGTACACATTAGCTGCAGATGTTCCACATCTGAAGTGACTTTCCTTTTTTTGGCTGATGTCACCTTGTGGGCATGGAAAATAATGTTAACCAATAGCCAAGAGCATTGCTTTAGGCTGCTGTTCTAGGTAATGCAGCCCTTTAAAATTCTTGCCAGTAGTTAACAGTCATTTAATGTAAAAACGGTTATGACAAATAGAAAACTCAATAGTTCTGTCGGTATGTAGTTAGTTTGGGGGGCATATGCATTTTATTGGAATGTATCTGGTATCTCTTTTCATTATATTAACATTAAAATAAATTAAAAATCCATAAAAAAATAGCCTGCCCTTTTCGAATTGCTTGTATTGCTATTATTGGTCTCTTTTAGTGTTGATTACTACTTTTTTTTACTGTTGATTACTACTTTAGTGTAGATTACTACTTTTTTTTACAGTTTCTAAATAGTTTCCCCAGCATTGCAGAACAAGATATGGTTTAGCCCACTGGTGTGCCAGACATGGTAAGATGAAGCCCCACCAACTGAAGCAAACACTGTAGAGCATTTAAAGTGGCTCAGTTAGACACTGGTGTAAAACTGCACTGAGATTAATCGGCTGCCCTCGGGTGTTTACGGGTGTATCCTGTGCCTATTGCTTGTTAAAATCTTACAGCATGTTTATTTTATATGGCAAGAGCAGGTAAGGAATAAGGAGCCATTTTGGTGCTTTTACTGTTCTGAATTTCTGTTTAAGCAGAATTTCCATTTTAAAACCACAAGCCATGGTTTATGAAGCTTTTTAAACGAATAGCTTATGGATGTTCAGCCATACATTGTTAAATAAAACATGGAGTCTGTTAGACAGATTTAGGTGCCAGATTGTCAGGTTATAACTATGCTAAATTTCAGTGCTCACAAGGGTCACAGGGGGTCGGTTGTCCTGGGTATTACATAAAGTGCAGGAAAACAGAGCACAGGGGCTTACTGAACCAGCCACGGAAACTGTATATTAATCCTCTCCCAAAGGGGAATATTTCATTGCATCACATCTGGCAAAACACAGGAAGCACATTTCTCCACGTCTACGTGTAAGCTAGTACTTTTTCATGTGGCATTTCTAAGCTGAGTATATGTGCTCTGTTAGGCCCTGGATGGATATTAAAAGATCTCATGTCACTGTCTTATATGATGCAATACAACACAGGTGTTCAAGATGATGAAAAGGAAAAATCATTGTTCAACACAAAGTCTATTTTTGTGGAAGTATAATCTTTTTATTTATTATATTGTAATACACCACCATCAAGATCAATTCCTAAAATTCTGGATGTGTAATTTTCTGTGTGAAATACTTTTAAATGCTTTGAACAAGTTAATAAGAACAAAAACAGTGTCATTAAGGCATGCATTTTATCATTATCATTTATTAATAACAAATTATCATTTATTATTCCTCTGTCAAAATGGTCGCTGAGTCTATTTAAGAGGTCTCTTCTCTGTTACCACTATAGAGAGGCATCTGTTTTAATATCTTACCACAAGGTTCAGACTCTTCCTGATATGATCTCATCCAGAGTCAAGAAAAACAAAAAAGAGCCTGTTTGACTTCTGGACTGCAGACATATGACAACAACAGACATTTCTTACAGACAGATTGAGGTAATAAAGCTCAAGAGCATTGGCAGATGATCTCCCTAGATCACTCAAAATAAATGTCTTTTTTTTCCATAAAATTACTTTTTGTACAAGTTAACCTGGATGTGAATTGCATGTGTGTGTATGTGTGTAATGGGTGGCCTTCAGAGCAGCCCGGCAGCAGCTGGCAGCAACTCTCTGAACTTCCTCATTAATAAATGATCACAGACTACCATCTGGAGAGGGCCCAGGTCTTGTGCATGTGTGTGTATGGAGGCAGGGTGGCAAGCGCAGGGGCCAGAAAGATTTCACCTTTTCAAACAGACTCCTCATCTGCATGGCTGCTAGGGTCATAAAAAGAGAGAGAGTCAATCAAGGCCATTATTGTAACACTCAAAATTTTTTCCATGGCTTTTTCTCCCTCTCTGCTCAGACTTTCTCACCCCAGGTGACCCATCTAAACTCCCTCACCCATTTCCTGTGCCGGCTCTAACTGCAGGCCACATGTGTTGCTCTTGTAAAGCAAAGCACATGGATGTCTTTTACTTCAGAAACAAAAGTTTGATTTATACTGTCTCTTTCCGAATGGCTACAGTTCCTGTTTCATTGGGTGTCAGGGACAGTTTGATGTCTGAACTTGCCTTGAGGTTCCTTTCAACAATAATATTTGAAAGCTAGATTTGGTGCTTGCCCATTCAGAACTAGCTGTCATGATGCTAGGGTGTTCCATGTGGTTGCCAGTGCATACAGTAGCTACAGTGGTTGCTAGGAGGAATTGTACTGTACGTTTTTTAATGTTGTGGGTGGTTACTTACTGGTCAAGTAAAAAGAAAGTCAACACTTCAAGACTATGGGTTTTGTCCGTCCTGTGACTATGAGATTGTTTAATTGTAAGGTTTTATCATCTACCAAGTGAACATCAGAATCCTTGTCCACTTGGTCCTATTTTCTTTGTGCCATGTGTTTTCCTGTCATCATTATTGGTCCTTTCCCTTTTTTCCTTGTTAATTATTTACTTATTAGTTCAGTCCCTCCACCTGCCTTCCCATATTATGCCCCTCAGTTACATCTCTTATTTAAAGCTCTCGTATTGGCTGTCTTGTGCCAGTTTGTTGTGATTGTTTTACCGGATGTGTGATCCTGCTTTATTGGTTCTTGTGTAAGGTTTTAGTTTTTTAAATAAAGCCTTCACATGCACTGCAATTGATCTTTGCCTCTTTTCGCACAGTCATAACGATTATACTCAAAATGTATAATTAATGATAATGCAAAATGATATGCAGTACAGTATGAGTCAAGATTGGTGTTGACAAAGTATGGTTCTTGTGCCTTGTTGATGGGGCTGCATTGGAACAATAAATAGCTTAAGAACACATTTAGCTAACATTTGCTAAAAGATCCGCGAACCAGTTTGCCTTAATGTAAGAACAATTTAACACTGACAATAACACTTTGCCCCATTTACTGTATATGCATTTAAGTCCCACATTGCCTGAGATGAAACAGGTTATGGATGCATCATATACACTTTAGTCATTCCAAGTCATTTCTCATAATTGACCAGTCAGTGTTTGTATTGCAGGAGAGTAGCTGTGGCTATTTCCATTGATTTATGTCCTCCATGTTAGTATGTAATGTATTTTATAGACTCATTAGCATCATTTCAAAGCACGTCAAAAACTTTTCCTGTCGTTTAGTTGCAGGCTGCATGAATCTTTCATGAGGGAGGTACAGGGTCGAGCCCTTGTGAGTGTTTTGCTCAAATGAAGATCTCCACAGAGGACCGTTTCTCATTAGCATCTTCTCTCAACGTGTACTTCAACACTCTCCCCTCTCAAACTCTTTCTTTGACCTATGTTGATTTTTTTTTCAAAGGACAGCAAAACTGATTGTTTACATTGACTTCACCCCTGAGTTTTATCTGGCCTGGTGCATTTTAATATTAATTAGATTGAAAAAGTCTGTGATTAGAGTGATTATGAAGGCTTTTAACCTCTAGGGCTTGCGTTTGTTAGGTGGACTTTGACGGTTTGATTCCGCCAAGCTTGAAACAAGGGGATGAGGTACTTTGATAGGTACTTTTTTGTTATTTTTTCTAATCACCGACTTGCTTTGTTGGTTCCTAAGTGACCTGGCAAGCCCTTATTAACTTTCTGCACTTTGAGAAAACAAAAACAGGAATTATTCTGTAATTTCTACATTAATTAAAATTATGCTAAATATTTATATATATTTGTATATCTGTACTTAAAATCAAGCATTTTATTTAATAATTTGCCACAGTTAAAATATTAAAATAAAATAAATTAATTAATAAAATTAAAATAAACTATATTAATATTGTTTTTGTTATTCTGTTTTATTGTTAATGTAATTTAAATATCTTGTAAAAATCTGTCCTTGTTTTTTACAATCCTTCAAGATTATTTTATTAACATCTTGTCAGGGTCTGAGCTCTGGATTTCTGTACATGGTTCTAACCAAATATAAAAGCAAATATATTTTTAGTGTTTAAGGGTCTTTGGTTTGACAGAAGAGTCTTTCAGAAGATGACTGATCTGAACCTCTGCAATGTGTAATGTGTGTGCTTAAAGTATGGTGTCTATACTAAGATTAGTCAAGGTGTGTTAAAAGACTCTGATGTAATATAATGCAGAATATACAGTAGTCACAGTTATTCTTTGGTTGACTTAATGAGTTTTAATCCCTGTGAATTTCAAATGGTTTAACTGCAGTTGCTTTAAGACCTTCATACTAGATTTAATTTTATCTTTATGTAACTATGGTGGAGCCTCTTATTTCGATGAGATGTAAATTTTAAATATGTAAATGCAATATAATAGTTCAGGTGGAATTATCACTTTCTCTGCAATATGTCAAGCTACATTGTTTCCCCCATTGTGTTGTGTTTAAGCCAAAAAGTTCCATTTCAACTTCGACCATGGTGGCTGCTGACCAATGCAAAGCCAGTGAATTACTACATTTACACATTTGCCACTTTCACATGGTGTCACTATATATTATGTCTAAACACAATTAACAAAAATAAAATGACAAAAGCAATAAAACATTGGTTGTATTTGGTTAAATACATAGATACAAAACTAACATATTAGCATATTATTGTTGCGCTTTAGTTATCAATCTCATGTGGTGTCCAGAAATGCATGTGCCTCTGTGAGCAAAGTAACTCAAAGTATTCAGATACTGCTGGTTATGTGCACCTTATGAGACCATTTAAAGTCTCAATGTGAACAAAAATATACTGTAAATGATATAATGGATTTTACAGACTGTTCAGTTGGTGTGAAAATAGTATGGCCTAGTTCTTTAAAAACTGGTTGACTTTCAGCTTGCCTTTCAATTCTGTAAAGCATCTATTCTCCAGCATCAAGAATACAGAGAAGATACTTACAGTACAAACTGGCTGGTATCTTGAATTCCACTGTTTGTACTTTAGTGTTTAAAACTTTAAAAATGGAACATCAGATCTTCAGGCATTTTGAAGTGGGCTGATTTTTTTTTTTGCTGATGTGCTAAGATGTAATGGACGTGCTGTTCCAAATTACTCGTCTCCATATGCTCTTTATTTCCTCTTTCCTTTCTGAGTTGCCAATAGTTAGATCTAAAGTAGACTAATTCCTCAGTCTCTATGGCAACAAGGCTAAATTTATCAATGGCTATTTGTGCTGGCATGTGATGTAACAGGGTATGAAAAGATGTAACAACTGTACAGTCTCTGCTGGTGAAAGGAACCAAAACATTTAGAAAAACATTCAGAACATTCTGTGACATGCTCAAAGTCAACTGTGCATTGCCTTAACTAACTGTTCCCAACTTCATTTAACATGACTGTGTGCAATTGTCACCTCCCATCTGTAGAACTTCTGCCGTCACTGTGGGTTTTTACCACGAGCTGTCAGAGCAAATCTGGTCCAGTGATCCACAGGCCCATGAAACGACCTGCTCGTATACTAATTAATCCTCACCTGTCAGCAAAACTGCTAGTGCATGCAACTCGTTAACTACATAATGATGATCATAATGGAGCTGGAGATGGTCATTACTGTGATTGTGGCTCTAATCTTGTCAGAAGTATTAGCTCATTTGTTTTTAAGATAAAAGTTTGATTTGCTGACTTATTCAGGTTACAGCTCAATGAGATAAGAGACAGAAGTCACCATCTCTTGCTCTACCTGGAAACTATCATATCTAATCTCTTCCACAAAGTTTTTATATAGCACTTTTATCCCTTAAAGAGTTTCAACACTTAGTGCAACCATACTTTGACAATCACTTAAATGACAGCACAAATTATGTTTGACCTAAAAATAGTGCTAGTTAGTTAAATGTATCTTATTTTATGTTTGTCTTGAGAATGTTTCATTGTCATTACCAACAATTTAAAAACCCAATTTTTTTTTCTTTTTGTCTTTTGAATAATACATTAGAACTGAATGTCAAACAGTTGACTAGACTGTGAAGCGCTCCTTTATGTGTCATTCTCTTATTTAATGGCCTGTGGGGCTACCAACGAACAAAGTCTGATAACTGCTTGAGCTTAGAGCAGTTAAAAGATGTTTCAATCATTTCAATGTGACTGCTTTGTTTTCATACATGTTAGGCATTCAATCAATGACACTGCTGGACTGAAAATACTTCAAAGCACAAACAGCAGATCTTCACAGTGGACACAGAGACAGAGAAGCTTTCTCTTATTTGTTTGTCTCTCAGACACTTCCATCATAAGACCTCTGTCTAACACTCTCCTGAGCATGTGTAAATTATCAAATGGAAGTTCTCACCTTGCCAGTTTTGTAGTGACAAAAGCAGCAGGTCAGATGTGTGGCAGACCTCCTGTGGTGAGAGACAGTCATTGTCTGACAGCTAGGAGAAGCGCTAACCTCTCTTACTCTTGTCAATTGTTTTAATAATGAAAAAAAAATGTAAGGTTTGTTGAGCTACTAGAAAAGTACATTCAACTAAATCTCAAATGTGTCTAATGAATATGCAACACTGGATTTGCACGATAATGAAAAGAGGGGCAAACTTTTTTTTTTTAACCCACTGTTGCAGAATTCCAGACAAATAAAACGATGGTACCACATGTAATTTTAACAAGTATTTCATTTAAGAAATGTTTTTATTTCTTTAATTTTTTAACAAAGATTGGTGTAAATTTAGTTAATTAAAATTAAAACTATTTTACTTTGTAAAAACTTTGTGAAAAACTGCTGCAGTCTTTATAAACTGCGACTTTATAAATGAATGAAATTATAAGCGTCTGTTAATAACAGGTCTGCTTGTTTTAAATGGGATTAAAATCACAACAAATAAATTTGCTTACTGTAACCTCCTCAGGAAAAGCTAGTCCTGTCTTGAAAAGACTGATGACCAAACAACATATTATACAAACATCAACAATATGCCTGAAATAAAGTAAAACCTTTAAACAAGAAACCATTAATACAAATTTCACATTTGCATTTGATATAGGTTACATTGTTAAAAAAATTTATTATTACACACGCCACTCCTGAATTAATTCTTATAGCCTTGCTTCAGACTCAGCCAAAGAAACAAATCCTTAATTGTGTACGTGATTGGCATGCTCATACTGTTACATGACCAGCTTCAGCTTAATGGGGCATGAAGGATCTGTTACGAGCCCAGCAATGTTTCTCTCTCCCACTTTCTCTCCTTTTAAAAATTCTTGCTGTTAAATGGATTTATTATCAAGCGTCATACCAGCATGCGACAGTAGTCTCATGCTTCTGGACTGGATTTGATCTTCTTGAAGCTTTAGGAACTTAAAGCAGACGGCAAAAGAGGAGAACGGAATGAAGAGATGACAAAGGACAGAGTGAGGTGTATTTATCTCTGGGATCTTCTGTCCCTGTCTCGCCCATTTTGAGAATCTTGAAGATTGGCACTTTGAAGGCTCTTGAAGGGTCACCCCCCAGAGTAACAATGTTGGATAGAGCTGGAAGGGAGACAGAATCTAAGAGGAACAACAAAAGGCCCTGTACATGCCTAGTTACAAGAGTTTTCAGTGTACCATGCATTGAACTTTATGGAGCAATATGTCAAGCTACATTGTTTCCCCCATTGTGTTGTGTTTAAGCCAAAAAGTTCCATTTCAACTTCGACCATGGTGGCTGCTGACCAATGCAAAGCCAGTGAATTACTACATTTACACATTTGCCAGACAAGCAACTGCAATGCATTTAATGTATATATTCTTTGGCAGTATGTGTGTTCCCAGATGTGGAACCTCCAACTTTTGCACTGCTAGCACAATGCTCTACAAATGAGCTACAGGAACACTGATTACAGATAAATTAAATTATTATGTGGTGTACTGTATTATTTTTCATCTCACTACCACTTTTTTTTGAATTGGAGGTATGATAATACTTTATAATACAATTTAAAGGTAAACTACTGGCTTTGGCAAATGGGAATCCAAAAATAATAGGTTTCTTGAACATTTTTCCTTTATCTGCCATTGGTCATACAAATCAGAGAAACCTAACACTATTGGCTGATTGGAATACTCAAACAAACAAAGCAATGTTTTAAAAGCTCAAAAGAGTTACAGTGTTTACACTTTATAAGCCATTACAACTTGAATGGCTTACAAATGGCTTACTGCATAATTGTCTCTGGATAAAAGACTGAGAAAGGATCAATTATAACATGAAAAACAATTGCAGACTTCAAAAAGTAAATTGTGAGTCAATTTCTGACGTGTTTTGTGAAACAATGCATTTTTCATATGCTGAGATGGACATTCTCCGGTGGGCGACCGCTCTCATAAATAGGTAGAAATGAGCTCTGGGGTTTTGGCTGGCCCCTAACTCTCTTTGCGGTACTGTTGACGCTTTCACCCACCACTGGGGACCAAGGGGAAACATCTGAGTGATGGCCCTTATACCTCAGAGATGGTCCTGTCTGACTATAAGTGGAGCAGAGCATCAAAGGTGGACTGGGAAAGGATGAAAATCGTGACCCTTTAGAGCACCGGGGCCTCTGTGTGCCCCAAGCTGCCACACAGCCATTGTAATTGGGAGCCAGCCAGCCAGACTTCAGTGGTGGTCCCTGCAGAGCCGAACAGGGTTCAGAGGTTAGGCTGAGATATTCTCTGAATTCACAGGGGAAAAGACTTTTAAAAAAAAAAAATATGCTAACATGAATGCTAACATTTTATCCACACATTTAATACATATTTTCATCCTCTTGCATACAAATTTTAGAAATGATATGTTACTGTTGTGCTATGTACATGAATAATACTTAGAATCAAGCCTGTTGAAAAGTGTGGTATTACTTTTTCAAATAATCAGGCAAATTATAAACAACAGATGTTTATACTGTAAAGAGTTTTATTCTAGTAATCAGCACATATCACCAAACCACTTTCAGAAGTGACACATTAATTAGTTATTGGCACAATATAGAAAAAATATGCAGAAGTCTGGCAACCTCTCACAAAACAAGCTTCCACCGATGACACTACGCTGTGGCCAGCTGTCAGACAGCTCACCATTCCTTTAAAACTTGGGTGACCTGTCATTGTTTATTTGCCTGTGTGCCCCCCCCCACTCCATCCCTGTTAAGACAGTATGGCAGGAAGGCCAGGTAGCATTAGCAGGGCCCTCTCGTCCCCCTGGAACTTGTTAAGAGGACAGCTTTCTGCCACATGAGTGCTGAGAGCTGAGACTTCGTGTCAGGGGTCTCTCTTTTGACCAGGTCTTTTATGCCCACCTGTCTGCCCTTGCCTTTCATGGAGATGCTTGTGGAAAGCCATATGGGGCACTGACTTTATGGAAGAAAACAGTTATTGTACAAGAACTGAGCTTAAAACAAAATAAACATTAGAAATCTACATATTTAAGCAACAAGGCATGGGAGAGAATGTAAAAACAAAGCATGAGAACTAAAGTCATAGCTAAATTAAGTTGTTCGGCATAATAAACAGTGGCGTGTTTATAATAATAATACAAGGCATTGCATACTATTGCTTTTCTAAGATGCTTTATTCATAGGCTAAAGAAATATTTTTAAAAATTAGGTTCATGGGTGCTATGCAGTGTTTCACACACAAGCTTGGTAAGCAACAATAACTTTCCGTTACCCACTTCGACGTTGTGTTGATGTAGTGACACTAGGGGTTCGCTTTTGTGAGACCCAATCGCCTCTGAGCTTTATACAAAAGGCCAATGAAGAACTGGAATTTGCATGCCATGTCTCCGCCCCATTCTGACTTCATTCTGACTTGTTCTTCTGAGTCATCAGTCAATGATAGTGATCATTCCAATGCCTCTAAACAGACATAAGCTGTTTCACTTTGTGAAAACGCGGTCTTACAATGATTTTGGTCTAAGACATGTGACCCAGGGAGGAAGTCACTTCTGTGGGATTCTGTGGGACGGGGTGGGCCCCTGCTTGCCCCCAACATCGTTGGCATCCTCCGGTGTGCTGATAACCAAATGGTCACTAAAATAGGAATTTCCTCCATTCCTAAGTCCTAATCGTTTGTTCATCGCAAATCTAATACGATCATACACTGTGGGTGGCGGCTTTGTTCGTCCCACAAATATGATCGTTCAACTCAAACAGTTAATAAATAATAAATGATGAACTTAAATATTAAATAAATGACAAATGGAAATGACGCATATCCAAACATCCAACGTTTTACTCATGTGCAGCACACGTACGTTAGTGTTTTCCGACGTTTCTGGGTGGATAAGGAACTTTAGCAAAACGCTTAAAATGCTACTGTGGAGGAAGAGTGTTTTTAAATGAAAACACAGTTTTCAAATGTATCCACATTAGCGCAGACGTGGCTTTAAAAAGTGATCTTGTGTTAGGAAGTGTTTTTTTGGCTCATAAAACGATTTAACTGTCCAGTTATTTTCCATGCGCAATCATTCTCAATCATTCTCCTGCTCCTAAAATTGCTGCTTGAAGTTTTAAACAAGTCCTAATAAAAATGCTTTTGATGGTTAAAAATATTTTTTGCTGATTTGTAATTTAAATTGTGCCGCAAATCTCCTTGCTAATGAAAGCATGGCTAAAAATATTAGACACTGAGCTTGCTTGGAAAGATTGTCTCCCAGACATTTAACTTCTGCCATCTCAGTGCTTCTGATAAGTGAGTACTCCTAAGCCAACAATGTATAATATCATGTGAAGTGAGATTATGGGCCACTCAGCACTGACCTATATAAAGAGCCCAAGGAAGACGTCTGCTCACATGATATCAATTTTGCATTGCATGAGTGTCTGCATTAATGTTGGGCATTTTTTCATGCATTTCACAAATTGCTGGACAATAGCAGTGTTGGCATATGTTTCCCAGGGTGAGGCCTGGTCTTCATTGTTCTGAACGAATGTCAGGATGCATTAGGGCCAGCTGGGTTGGGGTGGGGAACCCCCTGCTAGGAGATTCTGCTGTCATAACTTGTAATTAAATTCAGGTCATCGGCTCTGCAGACATATATGAGCGCAGGTGCAGTCGGCACTCAGGTAAAAGGGAAGCTATTGTTTCAGCTCAAAGAACAGGCACAGTTTACGACTGATGAGTTTAACTCATTACACAGATTTGTTCAGACTAGGCACAGGTAAGACCAGTTTTGCACCATCTGTGCATTTATTTTGCCGCCAATAATAATTCTGGTCGCTGTTCTTGTTATTATTATTATTCTCAGTACTTAATTCAGATAATCATTATACAATTTATACCTGTTATTTAAGGTAATAAACAATTTTAGTTTATCTATACAGCCACATTAGGAAGTCTGCAGATTTGTGTACACACTGATTATGCATTCACATCCAAACTGTCACTTTGTGACACACCAAATTACTTTTGGTGCGGGAATTGTTTGAAACTTAGGTGCATTTGTGGTGGCAAGGAGTGCAATACAGAGAACTATTTCAAACTAAACCGATTTCATTGAAACAGCCCCGCAGTAACAGAGGCATGAGGCGTCTGTCAGACACCCACAGTCAAGGTCACTTCAGAGCTGAATATGAGAATTATGATCAAAGATAAAGCATAGATTACATTTGAATTTTGAACTGTTGACTCCTGTTATTTATACAGGCTTTATGAATTCACATATACATAAAAAAGTTTTGTAATATAAATTATTTATGAATATACTTTATATACCTCTGTGCCAAGATCTGTGATTTCACAGAGAACTTTATCACCTTACAAATACATAAATGCATTAATATTAAATACCATATATAAAATGCTACTAAAATACTTGTATTATTATTGATGTGGAACTAATAAATGGTATGTGCACACTGATAGATACCTTGCTTTTATTAAGAGCCTATATGCTCACCATATTGACTCAGCTTTGGTTAAGGCTCCAAGGGTTGTCATGGAAACCTGGTAGGCGTGTAACACCATAATTAACACCAAAAATTTTATTTCTTGTTTTTTTTAATATAGCATTACTATTTCTGATTTTTTTTCCCCCTTTTCTATCTGCTGTTTCTGTGTGTTTTAACTGGAAGCTGTCACAAATTATACAAATATACAAAGCAAACAATTATCATAATCAGAGATGAGATATAAAATAATTACTTATACCACTAATTCCAAATTAATAATGCCAATGCCAGAAATAAAGGAAAACGTGCCTTCTCATAAATCAGAATTTGCCTCGTAGAACCAATAGGCATCCACTGACCATGACATGGAAACATCTGTCAGACAATTTGCACAGAGTGAATGTCTGGCAGGCCTCAGCTGTTTTATAGGCCCATCAGTAACATACTGAACCATAAATAAACAGTAGATCATCCACACTTATTAAACTGAGATATAGGGAACTCAGCTGCACAGTGGTGATCTGATCTCAGGAACACAGGGCACGAGAAGACTCATGAGCTGACCCATACAGAATCAGGTGAAGGAAGACAACACCGGCCCAATTATTTCTCTGAACATGTTCTCTGATACGAGTGCCCCAGAGCTCAGACCTTCTAGATTTCTGAAGCGTTCAGGAGCCGTGGGCACCAGACCGTGGACCGTGGGCACCAAAACTGTAGGTTTTGTTTTATTTGTGTTTGCTTTGAAAGCTAGTGTCACCATGGTAAATGCCCCCGTACTGCAGGTTCAAATTCTGCCCGGGTCCCATTTGGGAGATAATGTATTTGTTTTTTTCCTGTGGTTTTGATCTAACACCTTCAAACTCCTTCTAACCCAAGGAAATCACCACCCACTGTATCATTAAAGCTCAAAAGAGGCTTTGCAGTCAATGCCTTTGCCAGGAAACTGGGCTAAAAATTGGTCTAATGGATTGTGCATTAGTACATCAACACCTATTTAACCCAGCTCAGTCCATGCTTTCTCTGCTTTGGTCAAATTTCATTTTTAGAGTTTCTATAAACATCAAACATAACAGGTCTGAGACTGTAAAAGCTGTAAGTGGGGCAAGATCAGGAGAGCCAGAGTGCAGGATGTTTTGGAGGTGGTACGCTTTTTATTTTGTGAAACACATTTTAAACCAAGTCTACTTTCCAGAATCTGTGAATGTATTTGGTCTTGGCCCTATTCAGCATACTAGTGTATATCTCCCATCTGTGTCTGGCAGCCCTGCTCAACTTTGTGTATATGGCAAAAATTTATATTTTTGTGCATCTGTTTTATATTTTAAGGCACTTAGTTTCTTATGGAAAATGAACTGAGAGAACATACAGGGGTTTGCTAAAGGATATGAAAGTCTTATATGGCCTTTTCTTCCTAGAAATTTTTATAATTAAATAACCACTCTTATCTAACTATTTTTCTTATTTAGTTGGATAACTAAATAAGTCAAGTGTTTCCCAATTGATTTAACTTAAAAATAGCTAAAAATAACTCCTTAGATTCCTGAGATGTCTTATACATTGGTGTTATTTCTTGCTTTGCTTAATCTGTGCGCTTAACATACTGTATACATACATACAATGTGCCATTCAACACATATTTATGAGAAGTTCTCAGAAAATCAAGAAATTATGTCAACAAAAAGACTGATTCACATCTGAATGATAATCCAAGCTAACATCAGAAAACTATTATATCTCATGCACAGTTGAGTGTTCAAGTCTTTCAGAGTATACTCTATTGACCATAAGCCAGTATGCACACTCCTGGCTCACTACGACCTGGTAAACCCTTAATGCGTTTAATATCATACACATGTGATACATGCATGTCCACAGGTCTAGAAACATTGAGCTGCACTTGAACTTTTCTGATTTTGAATTTATGTCCTAAAATGTTACAAGACATAGCTGCAGACAGGCAACCAAAGTATACTTCATCTGTCTGTAGAAATAACCTTGGCTTTGCACCTCAAAACATAATCTCCCATTGAGAAACAGTTGCTTTTACTACTGTAAGTTGCCTGATTACTTCTACTTAGAACGCATTTTTAGTGAACTTTGTTCATATAATGTCATGGCTCTTTCAAAAAACTTTCTTGCCCATTTGACTCACTTGGGGTTGACCATACCATCCAAACAGTGTTCTAGTTCCACTGCATCTTCTCCATGCATCTCACCATTAAAGGTTTCTGTTGCATCTCACCATTAAAGGTTTCTGTAAAGGTTTTCTGCCCTTCCCCTGATGCCTAAAGTGCCCAATGTGCTGTAGAATCTGTTGCGTGACTACAATTCAAAGCCTTTCCCAAGAGTTCCCAAAGGTCTTCTCAAGAGACAGTGAGTTTCAACATGATGATATGTTTGGTGGATTCAAAGACTATTAAAGCGTTCATCCTGAGTTTGGCTGGTACGCAAGGAAAACATCTGTTCCACATAGAAGCATGACTGCACATTACAGTTGACTTGAAACATTAAATCAAGATCCACGGTAGATCAACTTTCAACGGTTACTTCCAAACCCAATAAAAACAGCAAATGCAGCTGTCAGTCTCTCACATGCAAAATCTTGGAAATTCTAGTTTAAGGTGCAGCTTTATGCATTAATAGGCAACATTTAATTAAAATCTACATTTAACTTAAATCTAAAATCTCTACTTCAACACTGTTTTTGCTTTTCAAAAGCAATCCTAAAATAAATGACTGTACTAATCATACACACATCACTAATCATCTTAGCCCCTGACCTCAACACTATAGACATCAGGAAGTTCACAATTGTATAAACCTCCTGCTTGATGTTTTTTTTCCCATGAAAAAAAGCCCATGTAACAAAAACAGAGCTATCAGGAATTAGGCACCTTGCTCAATCACACTTTAGTTGCTATCTGCAGGCACTGGAATCAAACCAGCAACCTTCTGATTACAAGCCTGTCTCAATAACCAGTAAGCCACAACTGCCCCAGAAAAGCTCTGTACTGTTTCTTCCTGGTTTCGAACCATGGACCTTTTATGTGTTAGGTGAACATGATAACCACAACACTACAGAAACTTTTCAAACAGGGTTCTTTATTAGCACACTTAGAATCTAATGTGATATAAGGAAACTTACAGAGTAACTAATGTATGTTATGCAAACAAATTTGTGTAAATATATGTATATGCATAACTAAACTAGAGCATCTATTACTGAGACTTGACTACAACAAACCAAACTTGCACACAACCTACACAGCTTTTCTTTTGTACCATTAATGCACCAGCATGTTTTTTGTGAAGCGCTCAGAAGTCTGGCAGCTTTATTTGCTCAAGGGTCGTGACATCCTTAACGTTTTTGGACTTCTTTGGTGCTCAGACCTTTTCTTTACACAGTTAACTGCACTTGACAATTTTATTCAGTCCCTTAAGATGATAGGTTGATCGTCTTATGTATGTTGCAAGGTTGTACGTCTTTTGTTGGGTTTTGTTATATTGTTCAGGGAAAGTTCGATTTAAAATGCCAAAACACCAGTGTTAAAAGAAGCAAACTTTAAGCAGATTTCCTGTTTTACTTACCAATCTTGGACCTTGGTTTTATTTTCAAAATAAAACCAAGTAGTTGTTGTGCAGACTGTGCGCATGTGAATTTTGACCGTGCAATCTTTGGTCCCTAGCATTTTTCAAAACAAAATTCTTATACATTTTCTGCCATGTGGAATTCCCAAAGAAAGTTCAGGAGGAGCATGTTTATATAAATCCTGCCTTTCATAACTATCAAAAGCTTATATAAACAGCAGCTAAGCTAGCTCCTTAAAGTTTATCCTTTTTCCATCTTAATGTCCCGTTTTTCTCCTGGCAGTTATGTCCAGGTTGGGAGAACTTTCTGTCTGAGCGAATAACTGTATTGAAATTGCTTGGTGAATTTATGACTCTCTGCAGACAGGACAAACCCTAATTTTATTTGATATTATAATACATGAGTAGTTTTGAATGCTTATTATTGACTCCAGACAGTGTCGCTACACAACAGCAGGGATAATTGGGCAATGTTAACCAGACATAAATTGACCCTTTGGTTAAAAATCTTTAGTTTGTGACTGAGTGTGACTACTTTACTCAATTACCTTGTATATTTGTACCCCTGTGTTTCCTGAGTTGGTGATTCCGTGCTTATGCTCTACTTTAATTTAAGAAGCCTTACAGTACACTTGAATCCAACCTTAATCAACAATATTACAACTACAATATATTTCTTTTTTTGTCTTCTTTCTAGTCATCTAAAACTTTTTGACCTGCCTATAATTTGCATTATATGGTGTATACCTTATATTCATTGCTGTGGCTTGCATATTTAGAAAATGAAAATCAATTACAGCCATTTTATAATTTTTTTTTACATAGCTACAGGATATAAAGTAAATGTGAGCTCTCCTCCTAATCACAAGTTTTCATGAGTTTTCCACAGAAATTTTGGCGATAACACCTTGATCCACTTCATTCATTCATTGGGAAGTAACCACACTGTAAGCTTTGTGAGAGATGCTCCTGTCTGGGTGTTCTCTGTGAGGCTGTGTTTGTTGAATAAGCTGGTTGTGAAAAAGCTGACTTCCTGAGCCTCTGCTGCCAGTGTGAGACTTCCTGCAGGTGTTCAAACACTACAAGAGCCACCTTTTCAGAAGTAAAGCTGCACAGCATACCTCCAATCTGCAAATGTATCACTTTGTATAGTCTTTTGAAACTGACCGAAGAAGAGCTACACTCGTTAGAGCTGAACAGCTTGAACAGCTGTTAGAGGGCACAAAAATGTTTGAGGCAAGTGCTCAGAGGGCCAATGGAGCAATATGCTATCCAAAATGCTATTGAGATGAATGGGGTTAATAACTTCCAGCTTTCTCTTGTGGGAATGTTTACACAACAATGTACTAAAAAGTAGCATTTTCACTCTCTGCAAAAATGCTGTATTATGCATTCCAGGCCAGTAGTTGGCAATGTGACTGGATAGGCTGAACATGTACTATGCATGCTTAGGATTTCACCATTTTTATAAATACTTATTTTTGTATTTTACTTGTATTGCTTTCAAATACTTTTTTTTTAAACCTGTTTTCAAAAGGTTGCATTTTTAGGCCCCCCCAAACAGTTGTCATGTAAATGACAGCCAAACTGCATAAAAAATTAAAAATAATTTTCATCTGAAAATGATGTTGTGTAAATGAGCCCTTAGTAATACTTACAGTTAGGTCCAGAAATATTTGGACAGTGACACAATTTTTACATGAAAATTTTTACATGAAAATATTTCTGGACCTAACTGTATATCCTGGGTTTTGACTTTGATA
This sequence comes from Ambastaia sidthimunki, assembly GCA_036877625.1. Taxonomy (NCBI): domain Eukaryota; kingdom Metazoa; phylum Chordata; class Actinopteri; order Cypriniformes; family Botiidae; genus Ambastaia; species Ambastaia sidthimunki. The sequence goes on from JAZGTK010000256.1 coordinate 55,983, forward strand.
AAAGTTTTTTTGTTTTTTAAACTAATGTCTGATGGAATGCGGCCAGTGATTTGTGTGTTGTCTCTGCTTGATCAGCAGAAGTATATGTAACAGCCTGCATGTGTGTTTGTTTGTGTCCAGAAATGCTCCGGCAGCAGAATGTGATTATCTGTGGTGGCCTCAAATGACACACGCTTACATCATCACATACTAGTCAGACACAACAAACTGCGGGTGTCTCACTGACAGCTTATTGAGGGGGAAGATTTTCTCAGGAGAACCTGTGAGCAATTTAGAGCATATCAGCATCTTATCTCTGTCCTAAGCTGCCATTAGCTACTGCATAGAAATCAATTTTGTTTTATTTACACAGAGGAACTGTTACGCAAGGGTTTTGCATATATCTTACATAACTAAAAAAGCAATAATCCTAAATCAAGCCAAACTGAATCTCTTTAAAAAACTGAACAAATGTGCATTTACAAATCCACATTTTCAAGTCTGTAGGGCAAAAGTTTTAATTGGGGATACCGTCAAATTCTTTCATGCTTTGATATTTTTTGTCTGTCATGTCACACAAAGATTTTAGATGGGACTCCACCATATCAATACAGATGGTTACTGCTGCCATCAAGCTAGAGTCTGTGGTATAGCACTAACCTTCCCAGTATTTATAAAGTGAGACAAGGGACATGGTCACATCTAAACACATCACTTTCTCCTCTGAAACCTTTGCTTTATGTGTATACAACAAAGAAAGAATGTAACAGAGAAAGATTTTAAAAAGATGACGACTAAAAATAGAACCACATGTCTAGCAGAAATAAGTAATTTATAAAAAACTTATGGCAAATAAAAAATACTTATGGCAAAAAAAATCATACAAAACAAAAATCTCAGAGTTATTATAGTCATGCTGTAGCTCTCATGCGTAGAATTAACCTCATTTTACGTCAGTGTGCTCTGTTCATTTTACTGTGTCTGCTCGTTCACTTTAAGCTTCTGGCTGAGGGGTCTGTCGGAGAGTGCTGACTGAAACAATACACACACTCTTCTGATGATTCTGTGCTCTCAATCTGGGTATTTTTTGAGAGCGTGCATTACATGTCGTCTAACCGCAGTCTGCACCGACTGTCTTCTCATAAGATATCATCCTGAGCTATACGTGCAGTACCTCTCATCCTTTTCGTCTTCCGTGATGGTGGGGAAAACAGCATCTTTCGGAGAGAGAGAATGAGAGTTGTGATGGAGTATATAAGTGTTTTCGGTTGCTTTGGGATGTTGCCTTAATTTCGATGGGATTAAAATATGAAGTGAAACATGGGTCTGTGGTTGAGTCAGCCATTCTGATCTACTCCTCTTGTCAAGTTCAAGCAAAAGCTGGGATGGAGAAAGGGGGCTGTAAATGCACTCTTCTGATCTCATTCCTGGTGTGTGAACGGAGGACTGCTGTTTGGACCAGCCATTACGAGGATGTGTAACATCGATACAACAGACATTTCTGGACCCCGGAGGACTTTCGTCAACCCAGAGAATAATAGTGTTTGTACTCCCACTTGTGCATGTGAACACAAAAAGAGAATGGATGTTTTTGTGGACAAAAATTATCATGCAAAGATGGCCAGATAAGTGGGATATAGATAGATTACACAGCTTTGGATATATAGCTTTAATACTGTTACCCAAGTTTTATTTACGCCTGTCAAAAAACAATGCACAAAAATCTTTTTAACTATGCTTACAGAGTGTGCACAGTAGAATTATTTAACCAAAAATGTTAAAAAGCATAATATTTTCACCTTCACTGAGAAATTACTTGTTGCAGTCTCTAAAGTCTTGTGTGCAATTCATTTTCTGCATTTTGTAAAACTGAAATCACAGTTCAGTACAAAACTAAAAGTACGTCTCTCTCTCTTCTCCCAAATGCTTGCCAAGATGTTGTCAATTGTTTTTGTTTTGGCTTTTGGCTTTTTATTTTTATAGTTTCCATCCTCTTCTACTGTTTGAAATGACAGCCCAACTGTTAATGTTGCCCCCTTGTGGACCCTCCTATTTCAGCATTTTACTTATTAGTACATGTGCTATTTTATGCACAGTTGCAGATTTTCAAAATTTGACAATGTTTGCAGACAGAGTGTAATGTGGAAATGATAAATTATACTTTGGGCTTTAGTCATTTATGTTTTTAAAATTTGCCCACATCCTTTGAACTGAATTCCAGTCAGGACCACTTTTGCATTTTTTATTAAATGATAATGCATCAGTTTGTGTTGGTGGTATGGTTCTGTTCTGGGCAAACTCTACGCATCTGCCCATGCAGCTATGCCTGGACAAAGCGGGGAGAGCAGCAAGTCAAAAACTTCCCTGAGGTAACAGAACCATGTATGATTTGCATAATTAAATTTACAAGATTTCTAACATCTAAAAAATAATAAAGGATGATTACAATGTAATATGTATTACTCAAAACAATCAGATTAGATCACAGATTTCGGTGCTGAAGGTGGAGCTGGGGATGGAGGAATTCAGTGTGTGCAGTCAAGCGCATGAATGGTGGCTGAATGAATAGTATTTATTAGAAATGCTATGATATGTGTCAAAACTGGATTGGTACATGTCAAAAACAGCTGGCTGTCAGCTGATGCAAGCATGACCGAACTGACGTAATGTTTTTTTGTTTAAAAAAATCTAACCTAATAGTATTGCTAATAGTATATCCTAGTATTGCTAATAGTATTGCACTTTACAATATAGTGATACACTACCAAACTGTGTTCTGTTGATTTGATATGGCATAAAAATATGATTCATCTGTTAAAATTTAATTAAAAATTGTGATTATAATTATATGTTAAACAATCATGATTATCATTGCAACCACATATGTTCAGACCTAGTATTTGTGTGTGTGTCTGTGTGCGTGCATGCGTGTGTGTGCGCGCACGTTTTTTCTGTCACAGCACATGATAATCAATGACTGTGCCAGGATGATTATGGTTGAGAAACGCTGGCGGTCAGCTGCCCACTGGAGTTTTTTGTCTAACTGCATCATGTTGGTGAAACGGCGTCGTTAACCTAATTATTTGTGTGTGACTGAGGGGGAAATATTTGGGCGTTTGCTCAAAACAAATGAGAAAGGGAATATAATAATCTTCAAACCATTAAATTGGCTTAACTGTAGATTTTTATAGAGCAAATGCCATTCATGTCACACAGATTAAAAACAAACTGGGAGTCAGGCCTTCTATTGTTTTTTTTGTTTTGTTTTTTCAAATTTTACAGTTCTCAAACTGTTTTTTGTTCATGTGCATTATAAAACATGTTTATTTATAATACATGCCAGTTGTCTGTCAGTATAATCTAGATGTGAGTCTTAAAACTTAATTACGTATTAATTTCTATGCATTTGACACACTTTAATGTAGACAAACTTTGCATTACAGGTGTATATTTTATTATTTTTTGGTTTTTCCTGAGGATGAAATGTATAGCCTTAATGTTGTTAATGCTTTGCTCCACCATTTGAGCAGTAGTAACACAGTGTAAGCATGAACTAACTAAGAGTAACAATGCTGCATTTTTCAATATCATGACAGCAGCATGTGGCAATGCAAACTGTCAACAGAAATAACAAACAGAACAGCAAAATGTTGTCCATGTGCACTATATTGGGTCTTCTTTTCACTGTCGAACATTTAGGTAATTTTAGGTAATAACTGTTTTTTGAAAATAAAAATAACATCCCTATTGGGGTCACAGGAGTTCTGACTGTCTGGGACTAAAGGTGGGAAACACACCTAGGAAAGGTGTTTAGTGCCATAACATCATTATACACATATGAACATGGTTAAAAAAGATACTGCCCATTTATTTATGTTGCAGCTTTGTCATAAGAACAAGTAGTAGCTTTCTCCATAAAATTGTTAGTGAGTGCAAATATCTTTGTGAGAGAACACAAGGGTTCTTGAGGGAATGCAAATGTTTTGAGAGTAATTGCAAACATTTTTAATATATATTTCTGCCCTTCCCATATTCTTTTCCACCACCATGTACCTTTAAGGCGTCCCTAATTTTAAAATTTCAAGTACTGTATGAATGTTTTTTGACGTATTATGTGAAATGAAACATTTTGGTGCAAAAATTATACATTTTGTAAATATTTCAGACAGACCTTAACATTCAACATGCATGTCAACATTCAAAAAAGCATTCATGTCAAAAATTGCCGGTTGACAAAGATCTACAAAGATCAGTTTACACAGATTGCATGTTAGGCAACAGATGTTTCAGGAAATTAACATGATTATCGTTTCATTATTATTGAATTTTAATCAAATACAAGTGGCTCTGTGATTCAAACGTGGCGTGGCGCTTTTACTTTCACTTTCCTGTTCTTGTGAAAAACCATCTGTCCATCCAGAGCCTGAGGAACATTTCATCTTCCTGCACATCAAGAAACTCCTCAAGAACAGGACATCAGACACACATTGTGTTTTGGTTCCCCCTCTGCTGGTGAGGTTCGTGCTGCAGCAGTGTGGCTGCGGGAAGAAGCTTCTGTCTGGGCTTGATTGATGTTGGCCCTCTGCCAGGGTGTTGAAACCCCAGAGGCCTGTCAGTAGATCCAGAGGCTGACGCAACAGCAACTGATTTGACTGCAGCTCTAACAGGGTAGTATGTCATTGTGTCACCAGGCAATTGAGGTTATTATTGGGCGGGGCAGACAGACGGGCCATGAGGTCAGCAGACCGTGCCATCATTAGAAATGCAGGGCTGACCTACTTCAAACAGACCATACTGCACTTGCTCTCGTCTCCTCACCTGTACTGGTAAGAGATGCAATGAGAAAGTAATCATGACAGGAGGAAATTGTTGCCATGGAGATAAAAAAGCCAGTAGTGGTCCTAAAAATATGCTTGAACAGAATGTAAACGCACACGTAAACACACACACACACAGATAGAGAGATAAAGCTGGCTTAAGGTGCTAATAAAGCTGGGGCTTGTCATACTAAAGGATAATTTATCTCAGAATTTACAAATTCAAGTAGATGTGTGTAATTTTTCAATGTCCAGAATTATCCTCTCCTAGCTTAAGGTGCAGAGACACCTAAAAGTAAACCATTTACCTGAACAGTGTAAACACTCTGACTTCATAGTGCTATAAAGTCAGAGACAGCAACATTGGCTCAACTGACAGCACAAAGGGCAGGAGTTTCTGTTTGTCTAGCTGAAGCCACATGAGGTGTGATCTGGAAATCATCATCTTTCCATTTCTTTTGTTGGTGCTAGTGGTGTAGAAATTACCCACTTCATAAAGTGTAAATAGATAATACAATGAACAATTAAGCCTAATATCTTTGACAATGTTGCATACATAAGCTATGTATTTAACCTACTCTAATGTAAATCATATATAAAGAAAGGTCATACCTTGATATAGTTTTTCTAGATGCCATTCATGGAACCACAAGCATTGCATTAAATGATAGACATATATAAAAGGTTTACCTTATTGCGGCATGTAAATGTTACATATTTAGCTAATACAGTGCATTATTGCATTAAACAATGGAAAAAGCAATGTAATAAGTTACAACACTGTTCACTATTTATTTTTGAAGAGTTAGTAATAACAATAATCAAAATAATTATTAGCCTAATTGAAGGCTGATGGTCTGTAGTACAATGTAGCCCAATAACATAGAATGTACAAGAGTGCATTTCACGACATTTACAGTGGCTTTGAACATGGCTCATGCAGTTAGAATATACAGTAAAAACTACCAGTCAGCAACAATATGAGATTGTAAAGGCCGACATTTTGTCCAAACACTAAAACACCTAATGAATTAAAGCATCAAGGGAGTCGCAATTTAATTCGCATTTTCCCTCTTAAATGTCATACTGTAGATGTATTTTCCTAATGCAATTGTAATGGAGATCACTCAGTAGAGAGAGCACAGTCAAGTGCTACAATGTAATGTACAAGTAATTGCAGGCACAACATGGGCAATAGTCTGAAATACAGCTTCAAATGACTCACAAGTGTATTACAGGCAACAGTAAAGCTTCCAATGTGCCAATGTGCTCCATTTCTTTGTGAGATTAAATAACACTGTTAAAGCAGAGGGAGAAACACCAGCACTCCCAGATCTAACATCACTCATCATTTCCAATAGTTTGCTTACAATGTTTTTTTTAGCACTTAGGTGAACATATTTTTATTTTGAACATGTATGACCCAAACATTGCACAGTTTTAACTATAGTAGTCTATACTTTATGAAAACATCGATAATTTGTTTAGAAAATACTGGCATTTTATTAATGTTTATAATTATTATTTTTTGTATTTATTATTTCGTTGTTATTATTATTATTATTATATAAATGTCGTTAATATTAATGCATCTTTGGAGCAAATCTAAAAAAAAAGTGGTCTGACATTTTTAAAACGAACCCACACATAAAGCTGCCATGATCAGGCCACAAAGCACTTGGTATCTATAAAATAAATTTGTTCTTTAAATACAGTAGGACCTAAAACTGGTATGTAAATGTCTTCAAAAATAAACTATGATCGCTTCCAAAGTGATTAAGGGGAAAAATAGTGTACGAAAATAAAAATGTACCCAACAAATATTTATGTTTTTGCAAACTAATATTTTAAAACCTTTAATGATGTGAAACGTGAAACATGAAACATGACATGCTAGCTAAGTATGTTGACTCATACTTGACATTTGTCCTCTGAATTTTACCTATCTTGTTTGTACACACATTGAACAGACACACTGCGAATCGTGTGTGTGTGTGTGTGTGTACCTGTTACCATTGGAAATTGCTGGCATTGGAAATTGAACGAACAGCCTTTTGCTTACAAGTCTGATTCTAACCAGTAGGCCACAACTGCCCGCAACAACAGATTCCCCTAGAGGGGTATGCATTTCTGGAAACAGTGTAATAGCAGGTCAATGCCCGGAGTGGATGGAGCATGATCTACTTTCGTCTTCTTTGCGCAAAAAACAATTTAATATATGGTCGCCAGGTAGGGGACATACCAGATATTAAACTAATAAGAACAGATACTACACTTGATCTTAGCCAAAAGGCAAAGAAGCGACATCATACAGTATATGAAGCAATTCTCTCAGGATCATTTGCTGTGATGAAGTCATTTGCACATGACAGTTTCTCAACACATGAACCAATCAACAACCTCCAAATCCATCAAATCTATAAGAACTGACAATGCAGAGCAGCTTAGGACAACTCAAGGAAGTTTTCATATTGAAAGCAATTAAGGGTGGGGGTGGGTGGGAGGGACTGATCAGGCCCACATCAATTCAACATCTGATATACAAAGAAGTGGAATACCATTTGCTGGAATATATTCACTCTCTTTACTCGTTTCTTTTGGCCTGCATTAATGTGACTGTGTTGTTTTGGTCATACATCACCCAAACAGGCAGAGCTTCATCTTCCACGGCCTGCTGATGACAGACGACACCATCGCTGCGAGAGCAGGCCTTTAATTCAATGTGCAATCAGTTTGATGGACAACCTCTCAGCTGAGTAGTGATGAACACAACTCCAGTATTTCATACCTGTTTCCTATTCTGTTTGTGTGTCTGCAGGTGCTCGTCTGCACTAGAAGTTGTATGAGCAAAACCGGTGCAGAAGTCCAGTGGAACGCACATCATTAGCATCCTATTTTTATGCCAGAACTAGATGCTTGACTGAAAAATCAAACCTTGAGTGTATACTGCACACTGTACAGTGTGTTGAAGTGCACTAGGTTACTCTGCATTCTGGATCTATAACATACAATCATATTTTGACATGAAGTGCCATTTTTTAATTATTCTTGTCTGAGATGATATTTATTAGCTGTGATGGTGCTTGAGTCTGTTTCCCAGCATGCACCACAACAAGAGTAAATTATACAAATTATCACTTCATTGCTTACAAAGTTTTTACAGTTTACATGCATTTGTTGTTCACTTTGAGTTACAGTCATTTAGTAATAACCTAAGAGTAGCATCTCTCCTTAATCATATAATTTTGAGTGTCACAGTCATTGTGTTTTGTATTCCTACGTTACTATGATGCTGAAGTAGCTTAGAGTCAGCATAGCCTGGCTGGTGAAGCTGGTTGACCAAAACAAAATCTTGCTGGTTAAGCTAATTAAAGGGATAGTTCACCCAAAAATATAAAAATTTTAAATTACCCTTATGTCAATCCAAACCTGTATGACTTATTTGCTTCTGAGGAACAAAAGAAGATATTTTGAAGTGTGATGGTAACCATGCAACGGTGGCACCCATTGATTTCAACAAAACCATTAAGACATTTCCCAGAATATCTTCTTTTGTGTTTCACAGAAAAAGGTCACATGGTTTGGAGCAACATGAGGTTGAATAAATAACTGACACTATTTCATTTTGAGGTGAACTGTCCCTTTAAAAGGCCTGATAGGAATACTAGGGCACCAACATTCAAAACACAACATATGCTGGTGCAATACTTGTCTTTTCAACACAAAAGATGTCTTATTTTAATTGGCATTCCATTTAACCCAGTACTAAATAAAACAGGTTGCTTAATGATAAGAAATGATTAAGAGGCAATTCTGGCATGCAAAAGAATTCAACATTTCCAAAATAAACAACTAAATAAAATAAATGCATTTTACATTAATCTCCCTCACTCTTAACGCTGACATGCCAGTGATTAGCCCGTCTGCAGCTAAGAATGCTGACCCCTGCTGATTTAACAAGCATCCATTATTGTAACAGTTCTCAACTGGTGGGTTTCAAGTCTGAAAGGGTAGCATGTACATCTAAAAACAATGTTAAATTTAAAAACTAAACTAACCATAAAATCATGCTTATTTAGTGTGCTAAAATAAACACAGAAACATTTAAATGGAGAAAAAAACACTTTCCATATCTTTTGTTGTTGACATCAAAGGCTGCACGTCCACGCAAACTCTACAGCATTTTGGAACACATTCATCTGTCACTTTTGTAGGCACTAGCCAAATTAAGCAGATGCCAACATGTAGGTTGAATGACATGCCCTTGAAAACCAAGAACAAAATAATACAGTACAAGTAGGTAAAAGTAAATACAAGACTGTTTAATTTAAGGACATTTAGTATTACTTAGGGTTGCCTCTTTATGAATATTAAACCTAAAGCAAACCAGATGAGCACTTAATTATTAGCACAGCCTTATGTTAACTACTGTTTTCCAACAATAACCTGTTCACATTATAAAACATAACTTAACAGGATTATACTATACTATTTATACCAAATGCTCAATAATATATGCTTTTGGATGGTTTAAAACATATCCGTGGCTTTGTATTGAGTATCTTGGGGATTGTGCTCCGTTGATCCTACAGCACTGCAATTAAATTTGATTTTTTAATGATATGCTTTATTCAAATTGCCTTAGTCCCTGGTGGACCACCCAAGACAGGTGACTTATTGACTTAGGAGTTTGTGCATTCAAACATGGCACAAAATGATGTTAGCGTCAACAGATTTTAGTGATCCACAAACATCTTGAATATACATGGGCTTACCTTTTTGCATCAAACTAGTGCTAGCATGACATCCATTAGTCATGCATGATTGCACTTGTAAAGAGATTCAGCTTTTAAAATTAGCTGCAGATAGCTGATATCCTCAGAGAGCATACACACTTTGGATTATTGCTGACTGGTTGGTCTTGTTTCTTGCTGTCTGTGACTTGATAAGTTTAAGTAATGCAACATGGGTGGGTTTTATAATTAAAGTATTTCAGAGCGTTTCTTAACACAGTACACAGCTTTTTATTTAACATTTACATTTATGCATTTTGGCAGATGCTTTTATCCAGAACAATTTACAGCACATTTTAGGAGCATTTTAACATTTTTTTTAGAACAAATCATGTTTATCATAATGTCATGTAATGTTAAATCAAAGTTAAATGTACAGTTGCAGGAATAATTCAATCTTGGCCCAAAGATTATTTGAGCTTTAATGCTAGTAAACAAAACTTAGTTTTTGGAACATTGCACAGCCATGCCTTATAAAAATGCCTATGCAGTACCATGGTATAGATGGAATCACATTATAGTAATACCACAATATTTTGATTTATTGCATGATTACCTTGTGTAAATAGCATGGTACTCCAGAGAAATGGAAACAATAACACAGTGCATAAAAAAACGTCTCAGGTTACGTCTGTAACCCAGGTTCCCTGAAGGGAACGAGGCGCTGCGTCGAAGCGCTATGGGAACGCTATGGGAACTCTGAAACACGTGTCGAATCATTCAATTATGAGCGATTCGTCATGGACAGGGTGACGTCACGACCAGGAAGCTTAAAGGCACGTGTGCAACGCAACTCGGGTTAGCTTCGAGTATGAATGAAGCAAGCGCAGGAAGGGAGACCGGAAGTATGGCCGGAGACGCAGCGTCTCGTTCCCTTCAGGGAACCTGGGTTTCATAGGTTACCTGAGACGTTCCCTTTCAGGAACTCTAGCTGCATCGAAACACTATGGGAATGAGATGCCCACTTCACCAGACTAAAGGTTCCCCAGCCTTCTGTGTGAACTTGCACAGCTAAGGCATGAGAACAGAGGAGCCAGGAGTGGCTCAGACATCAAGGCCATAGTGCCTTGTCAGAGGGGTGGACCATCCCGCAGTGTCACAGATGTCCTGAATTGGGACACCTGCATAGAAGGCCTTAGAGACCACCATACCTCGGGTAGAGTGAGCCTTGGTCCCCTTAGGTGGGGGAATACCAGAGGACTCATAGGTGATGAAAATAGCATTGGTAATCCAGGGATAACGGGGAGACAGCGCTTGCGGTAACCAAAGCAGACAAAGACCTGGTCAGACTTTCTCCACAGGGCAGCCACACAGTCTCTGTACAGAAAGGCTTTGGCCAAACCGGGCGCAAAGTCTAAATAGGGGCCACAGAAAGGGCCTGGAGGTCACTTATTGGTGATGGCCAATAAGAAGGCCATCTTGGCAGACAGATGATGATCAATGACCAATGGGCTCAAAAGGTGGAGCACAAAGGGCCTCTAGTACCACAGCCAGGTCCCATGATGGGACACGAGTTCATGCCTGGGGCCTCAGTCTCAGTGTACCTCTGAGGAAACATGTAACCAGAGGGTGTCTACCTACTGTACGAGCACCAATATAGGCATGGAAGGCTGATATTGCCGCCACAGACCTTTATGGTGGAGTAGGCTAACCCTACAGAGAGCCTTGCCTGCAGGAACTCCAGGACTGCGTTGAATGCGCAGGTGACTGGGTCCAGCTGGTGGTCTCTACACCAGGAATTGAATAGTTTCCACTTGAGGGCATACAGTTTCCTCGTGGAGGGAGCTCTGGATTGAAGGAGGGTCTCAACAACCTCAGTTAAAAGACCAGACGCTATGAGTTGTGCCCCCTCAGTGGCCACACCCATAGCCTCCACAGCTCTGGGCGGGGGTGCACGATGGAAGATCCCACCTCAAGGGGATCTCCCCAGGCGAGCCATCCAGAAGAGCCACAAGATCCGAGAACCAGGCTTTGTTCAGCCAGAACGGGCTCTCTCCAGAACTCCTGGGAGCAGAGTGACCGGGGGAAAGTGTACAGACGAAGCCACGGCCAGGTCTGTACCATGGCATCCAGCCCCAGAGGAGCTGGATGAACTACAGACAACCAAAGGGGACATTGCGCTGTCTCCACAGAGGTGAAGAGGTCCACTTGGGCTTGTCCAAAGATTCTCCATATCGGCTTCACCACCTCGGGGTGACGCATCCACACGGAAGCATCCGCCTCGGCCCCAGCTTACCCTGGGACCATACAAGGATCTGGTGTGCTAACTTGTAAAGAGGGCGCAAGCGCAGACCTCCTTGGTGATTGATAAAAGATACTACAGCTGTGTTGTCGGTGCAAACTAACACATGCTGCCCTCTTAGGTCCTGGAGGGTATGCCTGAGAGCATGGAAAATGGCCAACATCTCTAGGAAATTTATGTGCCTCCACAGACCACGGACCGGGTGGCCACTCATGACCGCCCCCCAACTGGTGAGGGATGCATCTGTCACAAGTGAGACACAGTGACAAAGAGCTCCCAGAACCAGGCCCTGATTGAGGAACCAAGGTTTCTTCCATATATCTAAGGCCCGGAGGCAGCGCCGTGTGACCTTGATTTCGTGGAAAGGATTTCCCCTCAGGCAAAACCCCTTGGTTTTTAGCCACCACTGGAGGAGCCTCATGTACAGCAGGCCAAATGGGATCACATTGGACGCAGCTGCCATGAGGCCCAGCAGTTGTTGAAACTGCTTCACGGTGAGTGCCTGGCCTTCCTTGACTCTTGTGACTGCCATGAGGATTGAATCTACTCAAGGAGACAGATGTGCCTGCATCATGGTCGAATCCCAAATCACACCCAGATAAGTGGTTTTCTGTGCTGGAGAAAGCACAGTTTTCTCAGTGTTTGGTCTGAACCCCAACCACTTTATGTGGTCTAGTACAACATCTCGATGTTGGACCACCAAGGGCTCTGAGTGAGCTAATATCAACCAATCATCAATATAATTGAGTATGTGGATGCCCTGGGATCTCAGGGGAGCCAGAGCTGCATCCACAACTTTTGTGAGTGCTAGGCCGAAAGGGCCTTCTGTAATAGCTTTCTGGTCATGACGTCACCCCACCTGTGACGTATCGCCCCCCGATTGGATGATTTGACACGTGATTCAGAGCCTATACACGCTAGAGGCGTTCCCATAGCGTTTCGACGCAGCTCGAGTTCCTGAAAGGGAACATCCATATTGCTTGATTTTCCTTGAAGTAAAAATGATAATTTTTACAACTGTTGTATCATGCAGCTATTACTGTTTCTAAATTGTTTATGTCAGCTCACAGAATTTCTGCAGTGTCCAAAGTCCAAATATTTACAATAAGAATTTAAACCAATAAAAACAAAGAGAACTATGTGTACATACAGATTTTTCTACTCTCTGTACTGTCTTTGTAGGAATTTCTGTTACCAATACAATGGAAATCTCATTTGCATTTGTTTACACCTGATTTGACACACCCACTGGCCCCCACCCCCAAAAATAAATATGTTTAAGTAATAACCAATTCTTCAAACTTAAACCCTTACTTCAACATGAAAATATCATAAAATTACAGATATCATAAATACAATGACTATTCTTTATTTTTGGCAAACTTACCCTGACAGAGCTAAACACAATAGGACATGATCCCCAGGAGCAGCAGAAAGCAAAAGTGTGTCATTAGGACAAATGATCATTCCATTCACAAACACCCACCAGAGATAAAAGGGTCAAAACAGACTAAAAATAATTAGATATCATACAAAAGAGATGTGGTCTTCTATGGAACATGACATCAAGATGCATGATGGCCATTTCATGTCTGGATTTCGAACCTGTTTGACTGCTAATCAGGCAGGGAAGGTTTGTTTACCTCTGATGACCTCTTTAAAGCGGTGTCCAATTTGGTAGTGACCTCTGCCTCCCCATGCAAACATGATGAAATGGTTTTCACCAAAACATGCTGCATATTTCCTGCTGGCTTATTAAAAGCATATTTGCTTTTCAGATTCTTTTTCCAAACTTCATAAGGTTTTTTGGCCTCTCTCCCACAACATGAACAGAGTGTCAATTAATGACTGTACAGAGATTCTCATTTAACACAGTGTCACTCTGGAGTTTAATACAAATTGCAAATCAGGTGTCGCTTTGAGCAGAAATGTCAGCATCCAAATGCACTTTGCTTGAGACTTGCTGACACAAAATCAGATAATGTTTGCTCCCTGATGATTATAACACTGGCAATAAAATCACATTTCCATTATCTGTCACTGTTAAATTTTAATTAATTTTCTTCTTTTCTTCTTCTTCAGGCATTTGTTTCAGATATAAATATAACTTGTGTAGCTTTAAACTGTGTATTAGACAACATTCAAAAACAACTTTAATTAAATGAAACAAGATATGCTAATATTACCATGCATCCCAAATGTAATATTTTTAATCTCATTTTAATATTATTAGTTTTTTTGTGGGTTCTACCAGAGTGCTGTTGTAATTTTAAGTCTGTGTGGAAGCTGTCGCGGGAGATTTTCTTCCTGATGAAATGCCATGAGGCGAACAGGTGGCTCGGCTGTAGAAGCATTCATGTTTAACTTGTTCCCCAATGCTGCAGGTCTCTAAGTCCTTTCTAAACGTGATGGAGAAGTACAATATAGCTTGTGACCTTGCCAAAACTTCAGTAAAAAATCAGGGAGTATAACTCCAGAGGGTTTGATAGAGGTTAAAACCATGGGGTTAGTGCTAGACATTACTGTTAGGGCCTAATCTCAGTCTTAGCTGTCACAACTTATGCAAAGACATCTTGGTATCCCGCTATGGGGAATGCACTTCAGGCGTGCCCGAGTCTGAACTTGTATGAAAACAATATAAAATGTGGCCAGGGCATAGTGGAATTTGATTGGTTAGGAAATATTAGGTAAATGTTTGACCTAACATGACTAAATATGACTGACATAAAAACCTTTATCCTGATTTAGATGTTCCATACCTACTTAAAGGCAGGGTAGAAGAAGGGTATTTTTTCCAGAAACATTTGTTGTTATGCTGGTTGAATGTTTCTTTACACCCTGATAGCAATCCCCAATTAAAGTGGTATACATATAAATAATGTAGATACATCAAATTCAGTTCAAATGATATCCTACTTGCCTGTCAAACAATATATTTGCATATCTCTGCACATTCTGCTTATGCCAACAGTCTTCTGTCATCTGCATGTTCATGTGTTTTGGAGAAGGCGTGGCTTTGGGGAATGCTCTGAAGGGAGGGTGGAACTTTATGCTTTCAAAACTAGTTTGTAGTGATGGAAAGTTCGAATTATTTTATCGACTCGGTCCTTTGAGTCTCGTTCAGCAAAATGAACAAATCTTTTTTCAAGTCATTTTAGCAAAATATAATTAAAATGTTATGTGTTACTTCACTAACACATCTACTACTTACGCAAACGTTGATTACACTACAAACAAGACAAAACTAATGCTATAAGAAACAGAAAACATTAATTCATTGTTTACCTGGATCTTTAGTCTATGATTAGCTTATCTCTTATCTTAAGTCTTTGGGTTTGAGCCGTTTCGTTCATCACGTGACAGCCCCATACGCTTAACCTATGCAGACTGCACCGGAAAGAGAAATTATTAGTTAATCTCTCGAGTCTTTCGAACGACTTAAACCCAAAGACTCGAAACAGGTGAACTAATTCCAGTACAGCGGCTATAGGATGTTGTGCATGTGCGACTGAACGAATCACTGTCCGTGATGACTCATTCTTCCCAAGTCACATTAAAGATTCGTTCAAAATGAACGAATCACTACTAGTTTGTTGCTAGCCTTTCCAAAATCATTTATCCTACCTTTAACTATAGAAATGCAAGTTTTAAAATGCAAGTAATACTGTGAGTATAATCTAAACTTATTTAAAACAAGTTTGGTGATTTCGAAAAATGTAACATGTGGCAAGTTTCACCAATAAAAATGTGAAAACCTGCTTTGGTATGACATGATAAATACAGTTTAACCTTTGACAGTTTACTTGTTTACCAAACAGTCATAGAAAGAAAAATGAAAAGAAAAAAATCTGATAATAATGGTAATAATTTTAATTCAGACATTTTGGGTACAAAATCTATTTTTTTTTTTCAATTTACAAACTCTAAACTTTTTACTGTTGTTAATATTGTCTTTTTCCTGCTCTTGATATCTTGAGGTCAATAAAGGTTGTTTACATCTTTGGAACTTATGCTTTAGAATGTAATTCAGACAATTCACACAATTCACACTCAATTCAAACCTACACCTATCACATAATAAATTAAAGACACTAATGAAAAAAATGCCTGAGAACCAACGTGTTTTAAATTATCAACAACACATTACAAAATCTGATTTGGTAAGAGCAGACAAGCTGGTTATTGTATGATTGCTGAACATCTGAAATTAACCAGATGTGGAATAATGAGAAACCATCTCAGGTTACATATGTAACCCGGTTCCCTGAGACAAAAAACAAAAAGCTACATCATGGCTTGAGGCTATGGGGACAGAGGTGTGGCAATGCAGCATCTTGCTCCTTGTCTCAGGGAACCTGGTTACATAAAAGTTACATTACAAGCCTATCCTGTTCTGCTGACTTATACGACCAGCGGGCACCGTAGGGATGTAGTCTGGTTTAGGTTGCAAAAACCCAGGGACAAAATCTAAATAAACAGAAAAATGGTATACCAAAGGATGTCTCCAAATAGAGGCTACATTAACAGGTTAATGTCTAGCAGAAACAGCGTCCACAAAAACCTTCAGAGTAGCCAGAGGTAACCCTGCAGAAAAGTGCTCTTGAGGGAATTCCAGCACTGAACCAAAAAGGCAGTGAACCGGGTCAACATGGTATTCCTCATACCACGACACAAACAGCTGCCACTTCTGGCCATTAATTCTCTGGCTGGGGTTTAAAGATCAACCCCTGAGGCTGAGACAGAAGATCCCTTTAGCCTGGAAGCTCCCAAAGCACTCCATCCAAGAGAGATATTAGGTCTGAGAACCACACAAATGCAGCCTCATCCACATCTGTACCATGGCATCCAGCCCCAACGAAGTGGGTTGAGGGGGGTCTGAACCAGAGGGGACAGTGGGTCAACACCTCAGAGTTGAACAAATCCATTTCCACTTGGCCATACCTGTGTCAAATAGACTCCCACATTCCTGGATGGAGCTCTCCTGGGCCTAAACCCCTGCCTTGACAGGATATCTGCTCCCACAATTTATGTGGCAGATGAGATAAGTGGCCCCTTCCACAGTCCCTGGATTGGGCGACCATCAAGAACCGCATTCCAGGCCATGAGAGAGGTGTCTGTCATGAGAATCCTGTGATGGTATTGTGCCCCTAGAGTGGGACTCAAAGTGAAAAACCAGGGTCTGATCCACACACAAAGCGATGGCCCTTGGCGTGTAACCCTTACCATCCTTCGCAGGTGTTTTTTGCATGGTCATAGCATCAAGCCTGATGCAGTGCCTTTTTAGTTAGCCTTTGTTGTGATGTAAACTTCATTTTTACACTCATTCCGCAGGGTCTGCAGCTACATGCTATTTGGTTAGCCCTTCTTGGCCAAAATATTAAACGTGTTTGGTGGGGTTAAATGACTTTTGTCCTCATGACAGTTGTAAGTTCTTATCCTAATATTCACTCATTTAACCATCAGAGGGAGCTGTCCCCTGATTATAAGTTAATTTCCTGTTTCTTCCTTCAAGTTCCTGTTTGTAACATATAGAAGCCATGCTGTTTGATTACAGCTTTACCAGCTTACTTAGTGTATATGTTTGTGTTATTTGGATTAATTTATGTGTATGGTTTCTCTGTCTGTTCATAAGATTAAGGCTTAACATCAGTATTAATTAACCTCTGAGCATCCAGCTGACTTTTCAGTTAAAAAAGTTAACATATGCATCTTTCTATGCTAGAACTTGGTTTAATTATGTCTTTGCTGAAGGTAGCGGTGGGCAGAGCGATGCTTTTTGAAACACTGTAACAGTTAAAGCAAATGTGCCTTGTTGTTTTAAGTCTTTGAAACAATCTGACACTCATCTCCACTGTGACACCTAGTGGTCACTTATTGCTCTGAAACAATGATTCAGACAAGTGTTGATGAATTATAATCTACACCTTGTTTGTGTTAAACAAGAAAGTATGTGGGAGAATGTATAGAGCTCTTGACTTGGGTTTGAATCCAGGGTAAGAAAAAGTAGAATAAAAAATTGTTTATTGGAAAGAAAAACATTTATAGGTATAAAAAAATCAGTTAATTAAACTAATTTATGAATTTAATGAATTAAATGTATTTAAAATGTTTTGAAGATGTCCAGCTCAACAGTCTTATCAGTGAACCTGATACTCCAGAAAATTGCAATGAACCTAAAGGTAACAGCCATGAATCAATATTTATATTGATACTTATAAGTAGATCCCAAATATGACTGAAAGCTAAAACAGAACTTTTGTAGTGAGCAACATGGCTTTTGAATAATTATTGTGAATTCTTAGAATTATTGTGGACTTATTATATAAGTCATATGGACTGTTTTTATTATACTGTACATTTACAGTTCTTTTTATAATTGTGGAGACCCAGACCCCCCAGACCCCCTTTACCCCCTTTACTATATGGAAAAGTGAAATAATTTTTTAATAAACTTTTAAATTAACTTTTAAACTTTTAAATTAATAAATTGTTTAAATTTCTTTCCTTTTATTCTGAGATGGATTGATAGACTTAATATAATTAACATGCATGAAAGGATAACATTGAGGAAAATGCTTTTCTTTAAAAATAACATTTTACTTTATCTCGTTTTGCCAGAGACCATCTGATCAGTGCTACTGTCTGAAGTAATTGCTGTGGACTATAAGTCACGATGGAGTCTGTCTCATGGTCTAAAACTGCTTTTCAGCATCAAGAACAACGAATGCGAGATTGTATCTGTAAATGAATGTGTGTGAAATGTGTGTAATGAATTGTGTATGAGCTTAATGGATGAACAAAGAAACAATTAATGTTTTGCAATGACCAAGTCAGAGCCTTAAGTTTTTACCTGAATTTAATGTTGTATCATGACCAACAGTACAAGCAGGTCATGCAGTATAGCCCAAAATATAACAAAGCAACACTTAAGATAAAACAGGTCAAAATACCTCCACAAACATTTGGTTCATAAGTAGGTGCTAACAACTGTGACAAGCTTATTTAAATTTTGGGGGTGCTATATTTTAGGTAGATTTAGGTTAAGCTTGTGGCTTGGATGATGCTGGCTTTGAAGATGATTTGTTGTTGTTTTCTTTTTGTCTCTAGATCATTCTGAAAGTTTCATAAACTTTCTCTCATAAACCTCCATAGACAGATACACATTGTAAAATACCACCTTTATTTGGCAAGTCCATTCAGGATTTCATTTCAAACAACACTACAACACAATCAACAAAAGTTCTTTATCTACCTTTCTCTGGCTCGAGATCCATAAAACTCCCACTGAATATGTTTAGCCTGCAACATAACTTTTGACAGAATCATCAGGATTTCACACAGTGTGTAAGAATGTACGTTGTTTCATAATGATGGCCACAGCTCCATCATAACTCAGAGAGACTTCTTAATTTATCCTCCCCGTACCCCCCGCTGAAAGACATCTACACTTCAGCCTCATTCCTTGGGCATTTCTACCATCTGATATGACATGCCATAAATCAGCAGCTGTTGGCTGACACTTTTTCAGCGAGCCCCCGGTACGAGTGGGGAGAGGGGGACAGCGGAGATTTCTCGCTCAGATAACAACTTGCTGTGGAAACCTTTTATTCACGGTGAATCAACCAGGAATTTGTGGCCTTAATAAATCATTCAGTCAGTAGGCGGTATGGCAACTCTGACAATTTTTCCATTTTGATGATGAACGTATTGGTGGTAAAAGAAATGAAGTAGACATTTACATTTGCATGTATTTTCTCGGCCAGTACTTTCCTACCCGACCATTGGTTATGTGTGTGGATTCAAATACGGTGGATTTCTACTATGTTTTCTTCTGAGAGTCAAAACAACATGGACAAAGATCAAAGCCTTTAAGCAAAGGTTGGTTGTTGTTGTTGTTGATGTCCATGTCAGGGCTGAGAGAAAATAACTTAAGGTAGCTGCTAACTGAATTCTTCAGTATTGTGACAGAAGATAAGCTACACTAGACTAATTATCTATAAGTAATTATCTATTTTTGTTCTTACTATGTATTACAGTAATTTTACAGACTATATATATAACAGTATTTTCTTATGTGTTTGGTGTCAGTATGTTTTTGACTATGTTTCATATAAATATGATGTACACAGTATATAAATTATGTTTTCTTGTTTTTACAGTGGTGCTTACTGTAAATAGTTTCTGTTTAAATGATGTTTCTCACAAATACCTCCTTGGGTCACCATGTATTTTATAACTTGGATGATAAAACTAAGATTTGAAATTCTAAACATCTGTAATCTATATGGAGCATTGGTCACACTTACAGCGATTTCAAACTGTACACATAAAGCACTTATGTACCTAAACTACCCTTTGGTTGTCTGAGAAGGAGTCATGGGAGACATTACCTTTTAAAATAAACTGAGGGTAAGAGTGTTGCAATTGATCGACACTCACTTAAGCTGCTTTGCTAAGAGACAAGCTGGAACTGGGTAATTTAAACAACCTTTGTGCACTATTAAATAATTAGGCCAGACTAAGAGCACAACCCTAGAGGTTATCTACCATGATCAACATTCTGAGATGAGACCCTCTGGGGATTATTGCCCATGAACCCTAAGGTTGAATAAACAAGGTCACCCAGACATGACAAAAAGATAAAAAACTATTTTGGATGTTCTCTGTCTTAAGTAGAGCAGTGCAGATTGACCAAATAGTTAATAGTTGGGTTTTGATAAAAGTGCTAAACTTGAGTCTGTAGTTCCTCTGTATTTGACTTTTTTTTTTAGATTTTACAAAAAACTACTCTAATATAATAAACGTATTTACTTATATGCTAAATTACCAAACTAAAAATATATTAGAAATATATTGAAAAATTTGCTGTACACATACACACATGGATAGTTATCCATTTTCCTGTATGTAATATTGTAAAGTTTTTACAGCAATTTAAAGATTCATAAGCAAAACACTCTGTAACAACAATCATATTTTTATTTAGGGAACACTTTTGTCAGGTTTAAATTATTTCAATCTGCTTTGCCCTAAAGTGCTTCCCTTAAATTATTTGATGTACATTCTCATACAGTACAACCCCCAGAGGCTATAACAGCTAACAAAGCTATGCTAAGAGGCCTTGCACAGTATTAAACATACATGAAAATCAATACATATTTGGCACCAGGAGAAAGAACACAGCCTGGAGTCTTCATCTCCATTTATTACAGTGATTTATTTATTTCACACAGACACTATTACTGTGGACTGACCTCTTACAGAGAGAAGAAAAAAAAGGCAGTGTTCAGCAAATTAGCCATTGTTTTCGTCCCAGATGCTGTCCTAGCAGTACATAATAGTTCATGTGGTCCTCTGACGATGAGTGGAAAATAGATATTTTACCAACGTCTCAGAGGAAACATGGAGTGAAGTCATTGAAACAGGTCCATCCATCCACCTTTTGTCAGTTTGTCTCCTAATAGACTGAGCTGCATGGCAGGACTCCTCATCGCACACCGGGCTCCTCTGAGAGAATCTCTACAGCAGATAATGACACATCTGTGGGATCTGGGGGGTTTATGGAGCTACGGTGCCGAATTGGTACAGCCTTCAGTGCTGCTGTGTCTTAATCTGTGGCTCAGACATTCAGCCTGCAGACCAGCTTGTGGTATGTCTCTCCATCTGTATGTCTTTCCATCTGTATGGCTGTAGGAGGACATTAATTAATTACTTCTGGCATGATTATTGACAAACATGAGTAAAATGTAATACATTTCATACAATGTAATAAAATCGAATGCACTTCCAACTTTAATGTGATATTAATTTTATTTCTTTTAAAACTTGTTTAAACCAAGTAACTCAGATGTTATATTACATCCCTTTCTTAAGTATATAAGCATTTTATGGGCCCTATTTTATTTTATTACTATTACTATTACTATTTTTCAAATAAAGTAAAAAAAAATCGGCAAACTTGGATTGACGGAGAAATGTGAGTTGTTTTAGGGACCAGACTATCAAACAGGTTGTAGTCTTCTGAGGTGGGTTTGCCTTTGGCTAATAAATAACAACCTACAGTAGCAACACCCTACCATCTACTCTACCAAGCACACAAAAGCACTCACAATACTAAAGCAACTGCATAGAAATGCCCTGGCAACCACATACAACATCACATAGTGTGGGCTAAGCCAAAATAGTGGGTGTCACAAACTGTCAGGGCATATGTGACAGAGACATCAAACTGACACAAGCAACCATAAAAGAGTAACAAATGAAAGCCAATTTCTTGTTTTGACTGTTGAAATGCAATTTAACAATAAAAATAACAATATTTCACTCATTGTTTCTATTGTAGATATAAGGGCATAATGGTTTCACACTGAGTGCATGTCAGATTTCTGCTGTAATTCAAGCATAGATAACTGCCTCTCACTGAATTAATAGCCAGAGAATCATCACACTCCTGACTTTTGTTTTATGTGTTGTCTTGATTTTGACTAGAGGGCATTTACAGAGGAAATGTGTTTGTGTTATATGGCAAACAAAGCATTTGATTCCAGGCTAATTAATTTTTAATAGCAATATTTGGAATATCAGGCTATTTGACTCCTGCTGCTAGTTTTACCCTTTGGCGCAACCACAATTACTAAAAAATTCTAAATTATACATTATTTTCACAACACATTCTAATTATGATATATTCATGTTCAAACAATTCTTATCAGCATAATTTTTTTTGCCTGTGTTCTTTGTTGCTACAAAGTAAGCCAAAGTCAAATGAGTAAAATACCCAAATCAGCAGTGCTAACGAAACAGTTACCAGATAACACAATGCTTCCACAGAGATTTTAAAGTAAGCAACAAGTGTACACTTTGATAACCCATATTAGCTGTCTTTAAGTTTACCTACATAAGAAAACTAAAGCGTATGATTGTGTATGCTTGTATGATGCAAACTAATGAGAAGCCACATTTTAGTTTGGCCGCCATTACTTATGGTTGTAAACAAATATTACTCATCAGTTTTACAATAACAACAAAATATGTGTATTATTTAAAAAAAAAAAATTAGTTCTAAGTCAATTTTTTCCTAATCTTAGATATTATCACCCATGACACCACCAGCATGTGTGCAATAATTTAATGATCTCTTACTGTACACAAGAAAGGTTCCCTGAGGACGCTCAACAGTTCGTATGTCACTCACTCTACAGCTATTATCTGACATACGGCAGTAACTTGTTGCACAGATTAGCCTCCCAAATGCTTCTCAAATCATTTAATTAACTGAGGAAGTGAGATGCAGCATCTCTGGGGGGACTGTTGTGCTGGAGGACAAAGCAGCAAGGAAAACAGCATCTGCAGGGTCTTTGTAAACTGCTCTGACAGTATATATGATGGAAATGTGATGTAGAACAAACTTGATGGTCTTAACATGCACTGAATGCTCAGACAGACACTAATTAACTCCTGGGTTACTGTTGTGGATCTGTGCATGCCAAACTTTAGTAAATATAAATACATATTCTACAACAAATAAAATCCATAACATTGTTAATGCTCTCTAGTTCTCTCATTATTTAACTCTGTGCCCTTTCACATGCATTTACTTAATGTTACACTGCCCCATGTATAAATTTGTTATCCATTGTTGATTAATATACAAAACCCTAGATTAGTTTTCCCTACATCCCTGTACAAGTTACTTGGGATTCACTTTAAAAAGACATTCCACGAGGGAAAAACCTGTGGCCTATTAATCTTTTTAAATAACTGCTATCCAAGCATGCTGGTAATTGGATAACTCGTTGTTTCTTGTGAAAACTTATCATCCATAATATCTATTATCTCTTCCAAGATTTTTCTAACGCAAGAAGCCAGACCTGCATCTTTCTTCTTAGCACACCTAAACTTGTCTTTTATAAGCAGTTTAGGTGGGGGTGGTAAAACTGTCTCTCCCTGCCAAGGATGATATAAAATGAATACATAATTACCTAATTAACCCTTGTCTCTGTAGGGGTTTCATTTGTCTTGATGCACTTCCCGTAATAAAATGTGCTTTAGAACTCCTATGTAATTACATCAAGTCTGAGAAATATATAAATAACCATCTGTTGTAAATTCACTTTCTCAATGTGACCGAAATGACACTTCTTTTTTCCCTTTCCCCCAATGTGTGTGTATCATGCATGTTAAGGGCCTTGTTTTTGGATCCGAGTTCCACCTGAGTGGATTTATGCTGGGCTCGTAAAAGATGTGTTTTGTTCTGGGACAGGCTCACTTTCAATAAATCTCAGTGTGAAACTAAGTGAGGCAACATTTAAACCTGGAGGTAAAAAGTGCAGGACCCACTGGCGATACTTTCAAAGACTGTTAACTTTTCAGTTTTCATTTGGACTATGATGGTTATGTGGAAGTCACCTTTGGCAAGGAAAAGATGGAATGTTACCAAGCATTTCATGATTTTATGTCACAACTATTTCTTCTGCCTCCAATCTTAGCTCTTTGTCACCAAGCTAACTTTCATTAGAAAGTCCAAGGTTAAATAGGTCTTCTAAAATTATGTAGATGCCAATGAACTATTTTTAGGGTTAAATTTTAGGGTTTTTCATATAGAAAAATAAACAGGCTTATCACCTTCTACAAGGGAGGAGAGAACACTTTCTTCATCTTATGTTGCTGACATTAAAGGGCATTTATCCAATTAAATTTAGTGTTTTGGCACATCTGTCACTTGGCAGGAGGTGACCAAATTAGACAGATGCCAGTGTGGACAGGTTGCATGACATGCCCTCATGCCCAAAACCCCTGATTAAAACTATGCAAAGTATAAAACCTGGGAAACACACATATACCCAGTTGGTAACAATTACAATACATTTCCTATGATTAATTACTGCTAAGACTTTTATTAATATTTTTTTACAGGCTATTATTTTATTGACAGTTTTATAATTTTTTATGTAATATTAGATATTAGTTGTTAATATTAATATTAAATGTAATGTTGGATTAAATTTTACTTTTGCAGCTTTTTAGAATAAGCAAAGACAGTTGACACAGGCCTAGACAGACTGCTTTCCTTTACTAATGATGAGAGTAACAACGATACATTATGTATTGTTCCTCTGCGTTTAGGTTGACAAGAAAGCACAACAATATTCCTAACAACCCCACAAAGGACTTTGTTAGGCCGGCTGTCACATTCGAACACTGTACAAGTGCCAAATCGAAGGATGTCCCGAGGACAGGAACAGTTGGCAGTCACATTTGGCAGGTTACACACTGCTAGACAGGAATGGGTTAGGTCTTGAGGGGACTAGCTTTGTAAATGATACCTAGTTATTAGGGCCATTTCGGAACATCAGCAAGCTGTTGTGCCCAACTGCCTCATTACCCTGGTGGTATCGCAGGCTCAAGTTGCACCAAGGACCATAAAACTAGAAAGTGCTGGTGCCAGGTTTCTTCTCAGTTTCTTGCCCTCTGTCGACATTCACATGGTGACTTGTGGGCAGATGGATTGAGAATAACACATGCGAGCTCTCCCCTAACATACACACAGCATCACCAGCAGATGTGCCAGGCAGGCTGCTGGAAGGGCTTTGAAACCCCCTACATCCACCTATATCTGTAGCACTGGAAGAAGAAGCTAACTAAGTTTACACTCATACTGGGTAAGTGCTTAATTGTTCAATTCATAGCGCTTGACCTTGCTGGAATTTAATTAATTAGAGCAGTAGGAAGGTTAATTAGAACTGTAAGATGCTCATGCATCACAGAAAAGCGCTTGTCTTAATTTCACCTTGTCAGGTGTTACACAAATTGGTCATCACTCATTGGATTTGTACAATAACCTACTACTACTGTTTTAACATTATTTGAGTTATTTGAGTTATATTTTCAGTTTTCAAAATTTGTTGGGTAAAGAGATTTTTTTAATTTGAGCATAAGCAATTAATTGCTGTAACTGTGTCATGAGGTGTTTAGCAGAGTGCCAAACATTTTCATGTTTAATTCAGAGTTTTTCAGATGAAATGCATCTTTACTCTGCTATTTACTATGCTCAGCAGCAGCTGCTTTGTTGATACTCAGAGGTTGTGTTTAATTTTTTGGGCCAAAACAGCTAGCATCTGTGTAATGGTATAGTGCTGTAGTAATCAATTGTTATGTTGTGATCTTTTATGTATTTTGAGGGAGGCCTAACTCTATACTTATGCAGGGTCGGACTTAGTAATGGGGCCCCAACACAGCAACTATGTGCCCTTTTACTTTTGT
The DNA here is from genome assembly GCA_036877625.1 of Ambastaia sidthimunki. Lineage (NCBI taxonomy): Eukaryota > Metazoa > Chordata > Actinopteri > Cypriniformes > Botiidae > Ambastaia > Ambastaia sidthimunki. Next base: position 82,076 of record JAZGTK010000256.1, read on the forward strand.
GAACCCTCTCTCTCTCTCTCTCAAAGAAGCAATCAGCTCTTTATTCCTAAATGACAGGTTTGTGTGACAAGAGAACTATACAGAACATGCAAAAAAGAATATAAGAAATAATGTAAATCTACCATTTATCAAAGATACATTTTCAAAGGCACACTATGTTATCATTGTTAACCCTGTACACTAGCCACAATCGGCTAATCTTTTTGTAATTTTTCATATTAATAAAGTAGTTGCTGTGTGTGAATCGATGGCCATAGTTGTTAGCTGGGAAATATTTATCTTTGAGTTGAACTAGACTTGTTACACCCCTGTCAGACTGTCTGTTTTGGTTTGTTCCGTGTTTGCCCATATTTGGACTTCCTGTTCTCGTTAAGTGTCATAAGTCTTACCTGTGTGTAATTAGTCTTGCTTTTTATAAGTTGGTTCTTGTTCAGTTTGTGGTTCCGGTATTAATGTTATGTTTGTTCCTGCCCCATGTGTTGCTGCCTGGCCATGCATTCCTGCCTGGCCATGCCTGATTTACCTGTTCTGTGGATTATATTTATTAAAATACCTTTTGAGTGGATTCTACGTTGTTTCGCTCGTTCCTTGATGCCCCATCGTAACAAGACCTCTCTTAAAAAGCTCACAGGGCTTCGTCTGATAGGTGTTTTGGCCAGAAAGCAAGGTTGTCATTCATTAACAGTGCCTGTGTGCTGTTGATCAATTATTTCCTTGGAACTTTAACAGGGAAATCACTCATGGGGTGCTGCTAACTTACTACTTGTTTTAGCACTATTGACTAGTCTGCTTTAACTTTCTGATAGAAAGTTTCTGCCCCTGTGTCTGAAATCATATACTGTGACAGTACGTACTCATTGGGATTAAGTATCATTATTCCCATTTTGGGGGGCATTGGTAGCTTGGGGCCCAAAGCAAAGTCTACCTCTGCCAAATGGTAAAGTCTGCCTCTGTACTTATTACTCTGCATGCACTTTAACTTTAATTAAGAACATATCTAAAACTTTTTCCTTTTATTTTGGCATTATTGCCATTGCTATTGACAGCAGATGGTGAAATGCAGCAAGCCAGACTTAAACTAGGATCACCTCAACATTATGGCTCGCAAACGCACAGCCCCAACCTTAAGTTCTCATAATATCTTATGAGTAATATGAATCACACAGGCAAAATTAGATTTTAATAGCAACTTCATTAATTATGCAGTTTTACTTGAGGGGAATCATTATACTCTGCACATACCGCAGGTGCATTACAGTAAGACAGTTTGCATTAGGAACAAAGATGATACATTTCTATCATTATGAGTTAGGCTGGCTTGTCTAACTTTAAAGCAGGACAACAGCAGTGATTTATGAACACAACATTTTCCTCCAGCAAAAACATTTGGTTCAACAGAAAATAAGAATAGAAGAGCCTCGTGCTTTTTAAATTTTGACCACATGTTTACAGATGGCTGGGTGGCTGCATATAATATAATATGAATATAAACCATATATCAGTGTCCTGAAGTCTTTAAAGCCCCATCCGAGAGCTGCACACCAGGGCCCATTTACTTGTTCTTGCTACTTCAAGGCTTATGCGTCTCTGCTCATATTTCCCAAGAGCGCACAAATTCAACACCTCAGACCTTCTCTGATCGAAGAGCTCCATATATCGCACTCCTGCTGAATTACCTGATTTAAGGAATCATTCACTGTGTAGAGCGCTGAGGATTGTGATTTTCCATCCTCACCGTGCCTGTAATTGACAGGCAACACGGAAAGGGGAATGGATGGACGATGCAGGTGGTCAAATAAAATTTATGATTTTTAAATTATTGCTATAGTTTTGTACATGGGCTCTGGTCAGGGCCGGACTGGGACACAGTTTCAGGCTGGGAAATCCCACACCCACCCAGGCCATCCTATGCACCCAAATAAATTTAGAAACCTTATTTATACATAAAATATTTATATGTACAGTATATAATAGAAAATAATAGAAATATTAATAGAAATATGCAACCTTATTTTTTCCCTCTAAATTAAATTTATTACACAGCATGACTATCATAAACATTTTTTACAATTAACCTTGAAGTAAAGCAGTTCTTATATCAGATTACATGAGTCTGCACAGAGCGTTATACCAATCATTTATGCCAAAGCTGCTACTCCCTCTCTGCTATTCCCGCTCTACTCATAAATGTGCTCTAACTGCAAAAAAAGGTTAAACAAAACTACTTTTTAAACTATTTGCTAGTTCAATAAAAAAAAAACAAAGACTACAATATTTACAGATAAAACTGACCTGCGCTTGAACAGATCAGAAATTTTTCAACATTTCGTTGTTTTTTCTTGAAGCGCTTTCTGTTTCTCTTTCTGCTCCACCTGCCGCTTTCTCTCTAGCAGTCAAAACCAACAGATTTACATTCATGAATGAATTTGTGTTTTTATTATTATTTGGTTAATTATTTGAATGCGTTATTTAGCGCGTGGGAAATAATATAAAATAAATAAAAATAAAAAAAGGTTTGCTGGCAGCAGGCCAAATCAGTCGCCAGGCCGCCGGGAATCCTCCCGGTGCTCCTGATGGCCAGTCCGGGCCTGGTTGTGAATTGTGGATTATGGATGTTTGTCTGACGTAATTGTCATAAAAGAGATTGCGTGCAACTCTGAGGGAATGTTACCCTTTTAGCACTAACCTGACGTCATCGACTGCATAGGGCTGATGTGACAACTGGACAGTACAGAAATCACGGCATTGCGTAATTGCTAGCTGTTGTGCCGGAAGAAAAGATAAAATAGGTGAAAACTGCCTTTTAGAACAGATGGAGGGATTGTGAGGAAGAACAGGTTTGTCTTGCTACATCTGCACACTGTGAATGATCATTGAAGACGCTATTTGACAGCGCCGGAGGAGACAGCATTCTTTGTTTGGATGACACAAAAAATCAATAGCTACTTGTCCTCAGCGGAGCACGTCAGTCATTTTGAAGTCATTGCATTTGACAGGCAAGTGTCCTTAGAAAATAAGATATTGTCAAAATGCTGTTCAGGAAACGGGCGAAGCGTTTGTTTTCACGGCAGAATGGATGTCGTCTGCACTCAGGTACTCCACGCGAAATTGCTGCAGGGACAGAATCGGTTGGCTTTGTACATGGACGTGGCCTAAAATTGCAGTGAAAATTGTTTCCCTGTGTTCCATCACAGTTGAATTAGAATTGTGCCAGTGAAGTACATTTACAATAGAGCTTCCGCTAGAGTATAAAACATGAACTTTGGCTTCAGTTTCCGAAGTAAGACATTAGTGGTACATCGGACACACTGTTGTCATACATTCATTAATTTATGTCACACACTGCTGAAATATAAAAGACCTTTGTTCATTTTCGTAACTTCTTTGAAGCTCATTTGAGACTGTGAGCATGTAAAGTATAGTCGTGTTTCAGTAAAAAAAAGCCCTGACTTAAGCATTATGCGGGATGTATACATCACAGATTCCCAAGCTTTCACATCTAGGTGCTTTGAACTGAAAAAATATGACAGGGAATACAAACTAGGCAGATGTAGCTGTGACAAGCTGATACTAATAACACATAACTCACCATTTATTATTTTCTTGGTGACATGTATGCAGTCATTATGCTTAATGTATTCAACAGTATATCATTTCACACAATATACAGTGCACTACACAGCTGTATCAGTGTTCCAGAGTTTTCCATTTATCTTATTTTTTGTTTGAGGGATGAGCCTTTATGGTTTACATACTATACATCCAACTTCAACATCATTACCACCACCATCATCAACAAAAAACATCACCATCAGCATCATCATAACTACAACCATCTGACTCATTATAACAATTGTATTCATCACCTCCACCATTTCATTCATTATCACCATTGTCATCATGATCATCACCATCATTTGATTCACCAACACCTCTGTCATCATTACTGAATTCATAAGAATCACTATTAGATGTGTTTTTTTGTCATCTCTGTCATCATCATCACCACTATAATTCTGTGTTTCATCATCTCTGTCATGATCTTTGCCAAAATCATCATCAACAGCATCATCACCATCATGTGATTCATAATCTCTGTTATCATCACCAAAATCATCAGCATCACTATCATCATTACCACCACAATCATGTGATTCATTATCTCCTCTGTCATCATCACCATCTGCTTCTTTAATTCATCAGTATTATTATAACCATCATCACCACCCATTACCATTAAATCCTCCTATACTTTACTCACAATCATGTTTACCATGACCATCAGAACCATCTGATTCATTATTACATCATCTCCATATTCATTATCATCATCCATTATTATCACATGATCATAATCACAACCATCACCATCACCATTATCATTTATTTATTAAAATATTGAATCTGAAGTGAGATCTCTCAAATTAAAGGATTTACAAGCAAACCACCACCAGGCAGATTTATTAAGCGTGCACAGAGCTACAATTCTTTCTATAGTTCTGTTGGGGGGAAATCCAGTTGCCACACTGGTGGTTGAGAAATTGAGGGGCACTGGGGCTTCTGCTGTGTAGGAAAGCACTAATTCCTCCATTTGATGTAATTATAGAGTCGAGAAGATGGACCTGTTAGATTTATATTCACACCGGCACTTCCTGACACAAGAATCCTATGACATGTACTAAAAGGGGCATTTGTCATTGAGATCATGCAAATGTATGCAGCACACTGGCTATATGCAAATAATTACAGCCCTTCCCATGATTCATGCTCTGTGTGTCGCCTGGAACGACTATGGTTGTCAACTATTTCTTTTTCATTGTTTTTTTACTCTTTAATTCACTTGCTTTCTGTTTTTCTTGACACTGCTTTCTTTAACTTAATAGTTGGCCAGAGTGCTTAATTATTAAACATGTTAGTCATACTTGTACATGTAAATTGTGAGTTATAGATTGTAAATTGAACAAGAAGGTTTATTTTCTTTTTGGTTCTTATTTTCTTTCTGAAGGTATTACAACATATTTTTGTTGTTTGGGTGTGGCCACCACCATTTTCCCCACAGCCCTTTTAAAAACAATGTAAGTGTTTGTAACCAATTAAATCTATGCCTCAGTTTCATATTCTTAATGACAAATGTTTAATTTTGACATTTTGACATCTTTATGCTTTCTTTTGCTCCAGTGCAGAGATCAGAGTGGAAACTTTAGTCCCCTTCCACATGATTTATTAAATCCCCACATTCTTTTAATTACCCCATTGGATGTTTCACAGATTTGTAAAGCCATCACAAAAATCAATAGTGCTTTTAGGCGATGAATTAATTAATGGACGGTGAAGTTTACCCAGAATGCATAAATGGTTTCTCATCACCATCTGCATTCTAGACTGGTTAAAAGATGCCTTTACTTGCAAGAAGGTTCGATTTGATTGAAATTCAAATAACATATTTAATTAAGATTATGTGGAAGTGTGTTTCTTTAAAAAAAATAATTCATAAAAGCCCTTCATAAAAGGTCAAGCGTTCATATGAACTATTTCAAAATTGTTGTGGCTTTCTAATTCTCATTATTTTTTATACACGTGCCTCACGAAATGCTGTCTTAACATCAGGATAGTTCTTATACAATCTTAATCTTCTTTTCACCCCATAACTTCTTTTCACCCCATAATTTTGTCCTTGCCTAACACCTGTTCTTCATTTTTTACCCTTTAACATCTCACCCCTCTTCTCATGAAAGCTATAAAGCAGAGCACTGTACTGTCAGCATAATAAAATTGAACATGATTTAATGCAATAGAGATATGATTTAATTTAGTGCAACATTAATTTGCCATTCAGGCAGAAGGGGGCAGTAAGGATGATGTGTTTATTGTGGACATTTGGAGACCCACAAGGACAATGAGTAAAAAAGCCTGCACAATATTTCAGTTCTCACTGTAATGTGGTAAGGTATACACTGGTTTAGCTGCACTCTTTGCAAAAATTATTTCAGCTTAAATTATGTCAGCTTAAATAAATGAAAAAAAAGACAAAAATCTGCAAAATGGAGATTTACTGAGACACATTATAATAACTTGCATGAATTAAACATTGACAAAATTACATGTGTCTCTGGAATACGTGATTGATTCTGACTGGCCAGTCATGGAATTCTGTGGGCAAATATATTTGTATGATGATGGCTAAACTGTATTGTTGATAATTGTGGGTGGAGTTTGCTCTACGTAAAGCAGTACTTTTCTTGGTAGTATTGTTTGTGTAAAAAAGTTTTTTAAAAAAAGGAATTAAAGCTTGAGACAGTAAATGATGTTGAAAAACAATTTAGACAAACAAGTGAGTTTATCACAGCAATCTCATGTGTCTCAAATTTTAAAATGCTTAATCACATTGCTTCAGTGTTTTCATTGTACAGCAAGGGTGTTACTGAAAACATGTTCATTTGCTAATTACCAGCATGTCAGAGATAGGGATTTAGGAGCATAAATTGCATTTAACCTGATATATTTCTTAAAGAATTATGTAATGTTGTTAATGTTTGTTTTATAATATATATACAATATATATTGTACATACTGTAGGATCAGAAGAAACACAGCCAAAATATATAAATTTGTAATGTAATTTATAGTGATCAGTGTTCCATGCAACAATTAAGAGACCAGCAAACAGAAATTAGATTTTATTAATTTAAACATTATACATTGAACCTTTGTTGGTGCCTTTAAAGTTTACCTACAGAAACTCAAGGGCCATTAGTGTAACAAATAGAGCCTTTTCCACTTTACCCACTTAACCCTCCATACTAGCCACATGCTTTAAGGATAAAGTATGTAAAACATGGTAACACATCAGTGTCTACTGTAGCAAGAAGGCAGGTTCAGAATGATCGCTTCTCCCTCTCTGTGTTACCAACAGACCAATAGTCCCCATTATTCACAAACAAACAGTAAAGGTCATTTCAGTGTGTTTTGTGCAGAGGTGTTACTCTTTTACAAACACACACACATTCTTTCTCTTCTGTTTTCTAAATTGTAAGTCAAGAGAAATGACATTAGGATAACACCTGTGAAAGTGGCACAGCTTTGACTTTTAGTTTGTCCTCTGGACAGAAAAATACAGATTATTTTTTATGCACTGTGAATGTGGAGATGTTGGACTGTGAAAGAAATCAGTAAAACTCAGTAAAAAAAAGAAAAATAGTGAGATCAATGCAAAATATTTTATCTGCATTTGTATGTGTGTGTGTGTCTGGGGTTTGTATGCCTTTATCACCAACTAAAATTTAACAAGACATCACTGTGGCAACTGACTCAAAGCTGCATTTTGTAAGATGTTTCGTTAAAAATGAGCACAAATCAGTGATTAGCAGGTACAACAGATCAATGTTCAAAACTGTGTCTTACCTTAAAAATGTTAGAATTGCAGCTTTAAGGATCCATAATGTCATAAAGAATACAATGAAGGAGGAAACAACTTTTTTACCATCATTAGCTGGTTAGGCTGTCAAGTTCAGTTATTGTCTTAAGTTTCCTGTGGCCTATGTACAGTCCAAATAATTATTTTTCTTAACGGCTAAAGGGATATACCGACAGACAGACAGGCCTTTGTTGACCTCTGTGTTAGTTGCAAGTGCTGTTTTATTTGGTGCTGAATACATGCTTGCTTTCATTAACATATATATTAAGTTTTCATTTGCCTAGTGTTTCCTCTGTGAAATACACCCGCTGCTATGTGTCACGGGAGCCCAGCGTGTGTCTCCTGGGCTTGTGACAACCATTTCTCATTTCCCTGCCCTGACAGAAGGCTGCTTTGAGTCGTCGAGAGACAGGTCACACCTCTGGTGCAAGACCTCCTATGAAATGTTGTACACTAAAACACTTGTTTGCACTATGTATTTATTAATTTTTTGCCATCTATTAAAAGACAAACACAAACACATCTAACGTTGGACGGAAGAACTGCTTGACACTCCTATAGAATATAATTCATTGGTAACACTTTAGAATAAGTGGCGTTAGTAGACCATTTACAATGTATTATCAAGTAGTTAATTCAGTATTTACAATGTATTAGAAAGCAGCACTAAGTCATTAACAAGTACGTTACAAGACACTTACAAAACATACTGTAAACGTCACATGGCTTTAATGGGTACATCCCCAGTTTTGTTTAAAATAAATAAAGTATACATTGTATTGTGTTGTTATTGGTTATTATTTTTGATAAATCAAAGTTAAATACAGTCTCATTTTAACATCAGAGAACAAGGTACAATACTCCATTTATCGATTCTATGGCACCATTAAGTATGTACTCGCTTTAGATTGATGGGCCGCATAAAACCTCAATAAACTCAAAAGAAATGCATAGTGAATTCTTTAGTTAATAATCTTACTGTGTTAAAATAATTCTCTTCTGGCTAAGCAAGTAACTGCTATCCAGCAGCTAAATGCGCTGGGTGTTCTAATGGTCCTAAAGAGATACCTCAAAATCTGGCTATCTGTTCTAAGGTTGGCTCAATCTGCATAATTCAACCAAATGAAATGCTGCCCAAATGCAAGAAACAGGCATTTAGCAAAAGTGATGTGTGATATTTGGATTTCCTGTTGTTATGTGATCAGTGTCACCTGTCTGTAATTAGTCTTTGTAATTAGTGTGTCTTTATAAGTTGTTTCCTGTTCAATTTGTCCTTGTCTGGTATTAACGTAACGTTACGTTGGGTGTTCTAATGGTCCTAAAGAGATACCTCAAATCTGGTCTAAGGTTGGATCAATCTGCATAATTCAACCAAATGAAATGCTGCCCAAATGCAAGAAACAGGCATTTAGCAAAAGTGATGTGTGATTTGCATGCTGCACACTATAACAGATAGACATATATGCCTCGCTTTAGATTAGGGGACTGCAAAAATCCTAATAATAAACTGACAAGAATCATCTTTTATGTGTTCCACGCTCATGCTTTTTAAGTAAAGAACTCCTTGTTAATATGTTTTAATTTAAACACCATTATTGACTATGAGCTTACCATTAATAAACATGGCTGATAAGCATGAATTAAGCATTTACAGTATGTTTTGTAAGTGTCTTTTAATGTACTTGTTAATGACTTAGTACTGCTTTCTAATGCATTGTAAATACTGAATTAACTACTTGATAATACATTGTAAATGGTATATGAACGGCACTTATTCTGAAGCATTACTAATGCAATTTTTGATTTCTCAAATAAGATGGTGAATTTCATGAAGACAAGCTTGAAGGTTTTCCGCTTATAAACATATACCGTTATAAGAAATTAGATTAAATGGATAGTACACTGAAAAACATATTTGGGGTGGGGTGAACCGTTAGACCAGCAAGAATATGTCATCACCTTCTGAGTTCAAGGATTTGCCAAAATATGGAAAGTTTACTACGCAGTTGAACAGTTCTTGTTGGCTTTTGCTCAGATTGCCTGGTCTAATCTTTTACCTTGCTGGTAACAACACTTATCCATAAAATATCCATTGGAATTCTGTTAGAGAGGGATGGAAGCTGGGGAATATGTTTGCGTTCCCCCGGCAACAGCTCTATCATTCACAATCTTATCAGGAAAAGTGTGAATAATGTTCTGGTGTGACATTAACCTGATAAACATGACAGTGGTCCATTGGGGCTGAACACAAAAGCAACATCCAGGATTTCTGTACACATTTATTGACTCTAAATATCCCCTGAAATATCCCCTGCTTCATCAACTCTTTGTTACACCCGTGTTTGGACTGTCTGTTTGGTTTCTCCCTTGTCATGCCCATATTTGGATTTCCTGTTGTTATGTGATCAGTGTCACCTGTCTGTAATTAGTCTTTGTAATTAGTGTGTCTTTATAAGTTTTTTCCTGTTCAATTTGTCCTTGTCTGGTATTAACGTAACGTTGGGTGTTCTAATGGTCCTGCTATGTCCTGCCTGTTCATGCCTTGTTGACCTGTATCGTTTGTGGATTATATCTATTAAAAACTTCTGATTGGATTCTACGTTTGATTCTAAATAAATAGTTAGAGTGGAAATTGACAGGTGACTGAGTTCAGAACTCCTCAGGCAGAATCTGAAGAAAGGAAACTTTGGCAGAAAAAGACCATTGTAATGACCTAAAGTTTATATAGAAATGAAATCCATATAAAAGTCAATTGCTGTCTTTGTCTGGTTAAATTCCATTTATCATCAATTCCTGCACCAAAGCTGATGAAATATGAAGTAAAACTCCGTCATGTTTTTGTTTGTCACAAAAGTTTCAACAGTCATTAGAAATCGCACAGAATAGAATGAAAATGGTAAATAGTCAAATTAGTTAAATGTTTTAGAAAATATGCCATTAAATGCATTTAAAAAAATACCATTACCATTGATTCCAACCCCAAAGGATTCATAAATATGTATGTCTGTAATGTTTTAGATGATTACAGTATTGCACATTTCAGTGTTTATTCAAACATACAAAATAGTGTTCTCTAATGTCTATTATCTTTAATGATCAAAAATACCCATAATTTCATATTCCATGGCACTGTCTCCAAGATGGATGTCCTCAATATGCATGTCATACGTTAGTCAATCCCTTATATTGTCTTAATGGTGTGATATAATGGTCCACGTCTCAACTCAAAGACTTTTCCTCATATACTTAATTTATGGGGGCATGTGGCTTTACCTCTGATGTCTGACAGCTGTATGGAGCAGGATAACTCTTGTGAACAGGGACATTATTCTATACGTTTAATAACATGTAATTTACTGCCTGTAAGTGGTTGGATTGGACTTGGCAAGCCCAATTTCACTCTTATTGGTGAAGGATTGTGGCGCCCATACATGTAAAATAAGCCATGACAAAAAATTAGACTGCTGTGCCACGACCGTGAAGTACATTGTCAAATCTTCAAGACTAAAAGCCTATCATGCAACTTACAGACGACATTACAGACAGACTTTCTAACTTCTGTAATAACATACTGTAGCAACAGACATGGGTGAACTGAATCTGGGTTTGATGTAACAAAGAAATATCTGCCCCATAATGCAAATATGGGAATATTTGTTTTAAAAAGGCCATCCAAATTTGGTTAATAGTTCATTTTCGTGGCTTCATTGACTGTTAGGGTTCGAGCTCATCTACATGCTTGTGTTGTCCTAACAATTAGACAGACTTTCATCAGATAAATACATGTGTAAACAGGACCTTTTAAAAATTACTGGTAAATCAGTCCGGGCAATTTACCAGTAAGAGAATTTGTAAGATTACCAGTAAATTAACAGTATGATGCTGTGTAATAACTGTAATTGCACAATACAAGCTGTCGTAAGAGTCTGCTTTGGGCCAATCATAACATACTGATGCATGACAGGTTTACTCCGCACTGTTTACAAAAGTCAAAGAAATCAACTGGATCACGAACAACTGCATGAATATAAACTTAATTTTTCCCACAAAAATAAAACAGCGTACTTTGATACAACATGTATCAGTGTACGTTCTGATACAAACTCAAACCCTCACATTTAAGCACAACACAGACAGCAGCATAGCTGTTAATACTATTGTAAATGCTATTAATGACATCAGAGTTTACTGGTATTTTGGTACTGATGTGTTGGGTATCTTACTGGTTAAAAAAAAATGGCACAGACACATGTGTATTTACTGGTAATTTATTGGCAATCTACCAGGATTGCCGTGTGAAAGGGGATAATGCCTCATACCTGTAACGATACGCGTTCTAATAAACAGGCACAAACGCAGATTCCAAAAATATAAACGTTTTCACAAGGTCCAGGCATGAACAGCCAGGCATGAACAGCCAGGCATGAACAGCCAGGCATGAACAGCCAGGCATGAACAGCCAGGCATGAACAGCCAGGCATGAACAGCCAGGCATGAACAGCCAGGCATGAACAGCCAGGCATGAACAGCCAGGCATGAACAGCCAGGCATGGGCACACGCAACATCACAATACAATCACCAACCAACTATGAACAGACAGGAAACGACTTAAATATACAGACTAATCAAACATAAATGAGACACAGGTGATACTGATTACACTCAACAAAAACAGGACAAACAAGAACAAACCACATGACCGTCCAAACGGGGGTGTTACAATACCACACTTACTCATATTGCCCAGTCAAATAATCACTACAATTAGAATGTCCGTCCTGCTGACTCCATTTAAACAATTTACAATAGTGACAAATTAAAAATAGTGACAAAAAAAATAAAAAGGTACATAAAACATTTTGTTACATTCAGAACTCAAAACTAACCCAGTATGTGGCATTTTAACCCTGTTTACTTGCAAAGGGGAGAGTGTACTTCTGGTTTGATAGACATGTCATTGTCAACAGGCAAAAAAAAGTTGAGCAGCCATCATGAATGTGTTGGTTTATCTGTCATTTTTTTTTCTTTACCCTCCCCTTTTTTGACATTATCATCCCAGGAGGAATTGCTCTATTCTTCAAGCTGTCCATTTGTGCTGATGGTCTCTGATCCCCTTCTCTAAATGGAGGTAAGGAAAGGGCAGTAGAGTCACAAACAAAACCCTATTTATATGGTACACAATGCTATCAGGCCAGCCATGTTGAGAGGCTCATTGATGGAATGACCCTAACAGTGGGGAGGTGAGACATAGCCTATCAGCAGCCTACACCACACACTTCTGATTGCAGATCCTGTTATCAAGCTGTTATTTGGCTGTAAACTTACAAAGTGCATCATGGTGAGACATTGTTCTTTTCATTCTATTTTTGGAAGCACTTAAAAACATGAAAATGGAATTACATAAATCTAGAAAAATAGTAAAAATGCATTGCATCAAAAATACGGTAAAGGACAATAGTCTAAAACGTATGCAATAATACACAAATATTTAAGTGTCTGTTAATATAATTTCTTATTTTATTAAATGTTATGTTAGTATGTTAGTATACTTTCTTGTTTCTATTTATTTTGATTCTACAACGAAATATTACTTGTACATTTAAACGATTCAAACACTTAAATGTATTATTTTCTCAAATCACATCCGTTTCTAAAAATGGAGGTGATTGTCTTTGTGTAAGTATATTAATTTTCCTCCATCCTGAGGTAATATATTGTTTTAAAAGGAACACAGGCTATGATTTGCATGTAGCAATTTAAAGATTGTGTATCTGAGATAAACCATGCTTTCTTCTGAGCCTGAGGTGAGAACATCCCAGAGCAGATAAAATTGAAAATGCAATTTACAATGAAATTAAACTGGCCCCCTTTGTCACAGGTAGCCCTTCTGTTTTGGTGGACAACTTGTTGAAATTGAGACAGATGAACAGATCCTTAACAATCCAGAGAGAAAGTAATATATATTTATGATGCCCATTGCAAACTGTTGCATGATTTGGTTTCTGAGTAGTGGAAAATGTCTCAGGTTAAGTATGTAACCCTGGTCCCTGAGGGAACGAGGCGCTGCATCAAAACGCTATGGGAACACCTCCAGTGTAACCACGCTCTGAACCACGTGTAACAGAAAGGCCTCAGCCAACTGGCACCATGTAGAAACTGCGACACCAGAGGATGTCTCCTAATAGAGGCTCCATAGACAGGTTCGTGGCTAGCAGACACAGCGGCCACATAAACCTTGAGGGTGGCAGGACCAAACCCTGCAGAAGGGCAGTCTTGAAGAAACTCCAGCACTTTACCAACAGGGCAGTGAACTAGGTTGACACTGTGTTGCTCCCAGGGAAAAGAAGTTCAAAAGAAGGTTTACAGAGAGCCTTTAGCACCACAGCCAGGTTCCAAGGGGGGACCGAGATCGTACCAGAGACCTCAGCCTCAGTGCACCGCAGAGGAAACGTTAGATAACTTGAGATAACTCCCCATCAAATTGAGATAACTCCCCATCCTTCTCTGGAACCATGAAGTACTGGCTGTAGAGCCCGGACTCTCTGTGTTGAGGAGGGGCCACCTCAAGGGCCTCCTTCCTCAGGAGAGTATTTACTTCCTGTTCCATAAACAGAGCCTGCTCAGGCCCCACTAGAGTGGGAAGAATCCAGCCGAAAGAAGGCGGTGGAGAATCTAATTAGATTCTGTAGCCCTTTTCCCCAGTGTGCAGGACCCACTGAGACACATTCGACAGTAGTTTTTCACGCTGTCAAGTAGTCTGCTAAGGGAACCAGTCATGGTGTGCAGGCAAGCACCAGCCTGACCTGTTCTACTGTATACCCTTTGCCCATCAGCTCTGAGGTGGTCCGCAGCAGCTTGGATGGCAATCCCAGGGCCATTAAGACAATGCCACATTGAGAGACAGATAGCTTGCCAGCATCTGTTCAGCCTGGGGCATCACCTTGTACCCGTAATCATGCAGCCCCGTCATTATAATTAGAGGTGGAGCTAAAGATACAAGACGAAAGGGTCTAGCCCACAATCTCAACACCTCAGTGTGGAGATCAGGGAAGAATGGAAGGCGGCCTCTACCTCCAGCGTGGAGGTANGGCCGACTACTTGAAAAGCGTTCAACTAAATTGCTTTTGTGTAAATAGGCTGTTTCTTGGCAGGCCAATCAATATTTAATTAGCTACAGCATGAGTAACTACCTCCAAAACTCCTCATATGGGGGACTGAAAGGACTCATCAACGCTCTCCACATCCATTTCCTTGGTGGATGAGAGGCGGAGAGACGAGCCCTCTCCCTGGGGGGAAGAAACCACAGAGCGGGCTTCTGAGCCCAGAGAGAGAGAGCAGAGGATCTGGCAGGTGAGGAACGAGATAGGGACTCGTCCGTCTCTATTCCCTCCGCCAGATCTACTTGTGATTCCCACGAGCGTAGCCGCCGCTCTGCCTCGGCAGAAGAGAAGAGAGCCTTCCGGGAGCGAAGTGAACACATGGAAAATCTCGAGAGCTCTCCAGAGCTGACTCAGCGTGCTTTGCTCCCAAACAAACAACACACAACAGCCTGAAATGTTGCCTGCTCTCACCCCTAGATTTTGTTTTTGCCTTAGATATTATGGACAAACAACAATAAATAGGACTCACACACATGAATGACATGACCGAATGAATGACAGAAGCTGCCGGTGTATTTACCAAACATGCTTTTAAGTTTCCTGGTCATTATGTCACCCCGTCCATGACTTTGCGGCGTCCTATTGGACTGATTACACATGTGATTCAGAGCATGGTTACGCTGGAGGTGTTCCCATAGCGTTTCGACGAGGCTCGAGTTCCTGAAAGGGAACTGGTATTTCAAATATATTCATACAAAAAACATCTACTGTAGGTCACAAAATGTCTTTATCTAGATCACTGAAAGGCTGAAAGATGCTTGTAATCATAGCACATAATCAGAATATTCCATAGGACACCTAAGTATAATTCAGGCTACAGATTGTGTAAACTTTAGACTGTATTTCTATAAGCAATGACACCAACCTTCAATATATGGATATGTGAAATGGATGTAAAAAATTTGCATTAAAATGGCTTTGTAATAAAAATTACATGACCCAGTAATGGCTACAGGAAATGTATGTGTCAACCACATAATTTTTTAAAGGCACTGTTGGAAACTTTTTCCAGTGACGACCAGGAGACTTGGATTCTCTTCAGCAGTAGTCCTTATTGTAGAAGATGACAAAAACGAGTCTACACATCAGAGTGTACTGCTTGGGTGCTGCAGTCATCAAGTCTGACTTAAAGTTAACATACACTACATTCATAACCATTTTGAGGTGCAGTCTCTTCAAATGGAAAACAAAGCACTCACGTAACAACAAAGCACAGAGGAAAGTAATCACCCCAGACCCTAAAATCCACCAACTGTTGATCCCATCAGCATAATAGTTTCCTTCAGACCACTTTATTATCATGGAGACAAAGAAGGGTTCACACCTTAGTCCCATTCATTGTTTTAGGGCTTTGATTAAATAATGAGCAAATGGTCAACAGTTCCTAGGAAGAGGCAGCAAAAGATTATATGCTGCTGTTTTTATTTTGAATGCTCAATGTAATGTATATCACTTTAGCATTGATTATTATGTTGGGGGGAGAAGAAGAATCAGGTGATCTTAAAGTGACTCTCAATTTTATTTTCCCACAGCACATAGTAGCTTTACATGTATAGACAGACAGCAGAAAACTATCCTGGTTTCCTGGAAAACACTTTCTTCCTCAACTGCCACCTGTGAGGGCTGCGCTAGTGTCCCCTGTTTAGGCTGGCGCAGCAGGTCCTTCTCTGGGCAGAGACCAGACTGCTCTCCATCAGAGCAAACCTGGTAGCAGATAACCTGTTTAAGCTGTGGCTGAGGCCCGGGTGGTGAAGTCCATTTGGCAGAGGTTTGGCCGAGCAGCAGTGGATCTGTTCGCCTGAGAGGAGTCAACCCACCGTCCCCTTTTGTTTAGCCTCACTCGTCCAGCTCCATTGAGGCTAGATGACCCAGGTGCAGCTGAATTAAAGAGAGAAACAGGCAGGAGCAGAGCCTCCTAAATGAAAGAAAATTATACTGAGGGCAGTCAGCTCTCTCAAGAACGTGTTCCACATAATTTTTGAGAGAAGAGTAGATAGCAGTAGATTCCCTTTGATAACGGGTTTAAGCAACAACAGACGTTTGCTAATTTATTTCAGAGCAGTAATCTTATGGAAATTCTTATAGAAATTAAGAGGATACTGACAGACTTTCAAATTTCTAAATTTTAATTTGTCAAATCAGATACTTCAATACGGGAGGATTTTTTTGTGCTTCTTTCAATTAAAATCTATATTGATAAATGAGACTAGTTTCTCTTTTTTTCTACTGAGGTCCTAAATTGTATAGGTGGATGTTGAATTTGATGTCTTGGCTTGCTTTTCCATCCATCCAGTCTTAAAATGAACATAAATCCCCATTGTCATGACTGTTCTGACTTGTTTACTGTGTCCTGACAGTGTCTTGAAGATGTCAATACATGCCTGTGAAGTTTAACTTCATTTCTTAACACCTCGTGCTCCTAATTTACCTGTCCACCTACACCCTCAAACTTTGCTTAGCATGAGATGAATGAGTGTGTGTGTGTACTGAAAATATTGTTTGCACAACACCATAACACTCTCATTGCCAATCAGCAATATGGGGCATATGCACCAGATCTTAGTAGTTGCCTGTGTTGCAAAGCGACATCACTATTTTAAGGGCGGAGCAATAATGGGAGGGGTGTGTTTGTGGGTCAATTTTAAATATATGTTTCTCAGAAATTGCTTACTTTACCTTTAATATCATCTGATATTTGGTAGTTAAGAAAACTTTTTTTCTGTGATAAGGCCTGTCATGACCCTGTTGTAGTTTGGATGTAGTATATTTGGTTTTAACAGTTAAAAGCATTTTAACCATTGCAATTTGAAATGGCTACATATTTACTGTAATATTCTCCAGGGAAGAATACAAGAGATCGTTTTGTGAT